>JAQOTM010000606.1:0-114536 GCA_029168755.2 Tillandsia fasciculata | reverse complement strand
GTTGCAAACTTGCGATGTACCCAATTCGCTTCATTTGGCTATTTCTTGCTCTCTGATCTTCGTCGATCAACGGGGTGACTCTAGTGCTAGTCTGCTGCAACTAGAGAAGCATTGTCGACACCCTTTTGCTACTATTTCACTCTCGAATTGTGAAAGTTCGGTAAAACTCAAAAACTCCCTTTTATTATTTAATTATGGTTTGAATTGGGCGTTTCGATGCTTTTCACATTGTGGGTAGTGTTGGGCAGCAGTATTTAGCAATGTTGGATATTCGGACTTGTTGTTTTAGATTCGAAAACCTTCCGTGGTTGATTTGGTGCAAATCGACCCTAATCGAGTTGAAATCAGATCGATAAGGTGTGTTTCAATTTCGTTTGAATGAAATCGGCGGTGTTGTTGTCCAGAGTAGTTATCGAGCTTCGTTGTCTGGTCTAACCTCACTTTTTGTGTCCCTCGTGGTAGCAAGCGCATTGGGGGTGGTCCCGATACCAAAATAGGTATCCCGAGACATATTTTGAGCTAGTGTTGGAGCTGTGGCTCCTGTTGATGTGCATTTTAATCGTAGTTGTCCCAACACCTAAAATATGATGGTTAGGGATGACGGGTGAGACTTGATGATGTGTGGGATGACCTGGGATACTTCGTTGGCTGAAGTGGCATCATGGTGGGTTTACACAAAAATCGGCGGATTCTAAAAATCGATAAATGCATGCGTCTGATGTTTAAATTGTCCCAAAGCGTGTTGTGGGTGACTTTATGTCACGTATTGGTGATGTTGTGGTGTTGTGAGCGTCTTAGGGGTGACAACACAGTGTGTATGTGGTTTGACACCAAAGTGGTGTTCGGATTAATGTAGCGGTGCCTTCAGGCCCTATCGTAGCTTTATTTAGCGGTAATCAACCAATTTGTCGTGCACTTGGTGTGCGGTCGTTCCGACACCTAAAGTGGTGCATCTAGGGATTACAGACATGTTGTGACTTCATGTTAAGTCGGTTTATTGTCGAGCTTAGTTTCGTAAGCCGGTTTGTGGAAATGATGTTTCAGTCGCATTGTGGTACACATGGGGTATATGTTGAGTGTGTCGGTTGGTATTGTTGATACGTAAAATACTGATTGTGACCTTTGGTAGTATTTTTTTTAGGTACAGGTGACATCTAGATACATCGATAGAGTCGATAACTCGGATACTTGGTGAGGTGGGTGCTTCATTCCGAAGTCGGTAAAGTTGTATCTTACTCGGTTTTTCCCTATACTTGATTTATTCTATATAGTGGTTGAGTAGTACAACTTGTCATGATTCCATATTTGTATGTGCTTTCATTCTACATGTGCATTGCATATTATGTTGTTATCATGCTAATTCCTGATTGATTCCCATCTATATATAGATGTTGTATGCCATATAAAGTAGGTTGTGATCTAGTGGATTATCCACCTTACTATGATAGGACTTGATTGGTCGATGTTCACTTCTTATTCAGTGCTGACCATATTGGTCGGCTTATTTACCTCTTATGAGATATGATCCTGTGGTCGGTGACTTACTTCATGATATTGGACTTAGTTGATTGGCACTTACTCCATGAGATTGTGACCTTATATAGGTCGGTCTTATCATGTTCATAATTGGGTTTTTTGCATGCCTCACCTTGGTTACTTGCATTATTGTCACCTTTTTGAATATTCGCATAGTGCTAGTTGACCTTGAGATTATAATTATACTGGAAAGTATGGATCTTCTCGTCTTATTCAACATTTCTTGAGATTTCTTCTTGGCTCTTTCTATTGCTTACGGGTAGTAATTTAACTGTTGAGTCTAGGTTACTAGAGCGCACCTTGATCATACACATGTGACTTAAAACATACAAACACAGTTCCTACGGGTCTCGACCGGACTCAACCCATCTAGATGTTAGATCTATTGTAGACCGCAACCACACTCAACTTATTTGGCTCGCTCAACTCAACTTATTAATATCTTGTGCTTATTTTCACGGGACAGGAAGTTGGACATATATACTTTTAACCCATAAATAAAAAAGCTAACAATCCCCCTCCCAACACCTATACTGCGTGGGAATCGAATCCGTGCCACTGGCTCTGATACTACTTGTTGGATCGTTAGTGCTAACCATTAATCCCAAACTTGAGCTTTTAGAAATATGTAACCAATTTACTTAAAGCGGCACCTACGGCTCTCGGCCGAATTCGACCCATTTGAACGTTAGGTCTATTGTAGGTCCTCTCGTCGTTAGGTTTATTGTAGACCATAGCCCACTCAACATATTTGGCTCACTCAACTCAACTTATTAGTCATCTAGGCCTAGTGTCATAGGGCAGGAAGTTAGACCTATTTTTAACCCATAAATAAATAGCCAGCAGATTTTAGTCATCGTATTTAGTATCTTATTTCATTTTTTACAATAGCGGTATTATTTTGTATTCCACTTTATGATACTTATTGTTTACATTTATACTACTGATACTACTATAGTCGATCATTTCATATTGATACTTATCATCTTATCATATTTTTTTGTTTAGCAGTGAGTGCGGTTTACCTTGTACATCATAGTTTACACCTAACTAGCTCGTGTTGTATATCTTAATTGATAATTTTAGATTTAATTTTATTCATAATATTGATATTATATGATTCAGTTTGTAGTATTGGCATTTTTCTATTCTCATGGTTTATTAATTCTTGGTTGTAATTGTTGGATTATTAGTACCCATAAAATGATTTTCTTTCTATTTAGATTGTTTTTGTATTTGTAGTTGTATTGTTTATGCTCTTATACTATATATATATATATATATATATATATATATATATATATGAGAGATTTTATTTTTGTGGATAAAAAAATTTCTGTGTGTATGACAAATTTATATATGTTTTGAACAAAATTTTTAAAAACAATTATACGATTTTCTACTAATTCTATTTTTTCTATGATTTTTTTATTTTTTCGAAATTACTTTCCAAAAGAGTTCACTTTAGTTTTATTATTATTATTTTTTCTATATAAAATCCCAGAAAGATTATTATAATCCTAGAAAAAAAAGATTATATAAATTACAGTTCAAAATTAATTATAAACCTAGCATTTGAAGAGAGAATCAAGGATGGCAATACAGACTTAATTAAGCATTATTTTTTTTATATTATTATATATCTCATACTTTCTAATTATTATATGGGTATATATAAATATATATTTTTTTAAGAATATATATTTTACATCCCACTCTATTACGAGGGAATGAATTTTACTTATTATTTAATATGACGAGTAAAATAATATCTATTCCAGGATGAACGTTGGGGTGTAGGTGTACACCTAGTATTTCTATTAGTAAGTGAATATCTAATTATGTTTCAATAAGTACAGCGTCAAGAAAAAGTGGGCAAATATTAAGTGAATATCTAATTATGTTTTAACAAGTACAGAGAGAAGAAAACGTGGGCAAATATTACCTGCGAAATGACTCCAAGCACTCCAAGAGAGACCTTCGCCGCATCCAAGTCCGGGTGGCCGGCCCCCAGCTGCCGCACCTTGGCGTAGCCCTCTGTGGCTTTGGCCGGCGTGACAATCCGCATTGCGACAACGTACTCGTGCACCGCGCTCCCCTTCCCCTGCAGGGAGCTCCCGTGCGCCCCCGTCGATATCATCCCCGCGACCGTCACCCCCCACCAGTATGGCGCATTCGGCAGCGCCATCCCTTCCTTCGCCGCTGCTCCAATCAGCTCCTTCAGCAGCACCCCTCCCTCCACCGTCATCTCCAAATTTATCGGATCCACAGACACAATCCGATTCAGATATTGTGTACTTATGATCAACCCATCGTCGTCTCCCGGGCATACCAGCTTGGGAAAGCTGTGGGAGTACTGTGATGTGACGCGCATCTTCCGCCCGGAGGAGGAGGCGTTGGCCACCGCCGCGATCAGCTCCTGCTCGGTGGCAGGATATGCGGCGGCGCCTGCGTGGCACGTCGACCGGTCAGGGAACGCTCCGTAAGCATTCATCACGGTGCATCCCGAGGTGGACGTGCACGCCACCGCATTCGGCGGGGGGCTCGGAGTAATGAAGGGGATTATGAAGATGAGGAGGAGTAGGAAGAGGTGGAGAATGGTGACCGTTAATGGTACTTTGTGCATACTGTTAGTGTTGGTAGTGAGAGCTTTTTTTAGTTTGTAGTGTAAGTTTGTGGAGGTGCCATTTATCTTTAATTTATAGGAGGAGATAATACGATTGTGAGTCGCCAGAGTTGTGCGAGTGGGGTGTAGGTTTTAGCGCGCATTTGTACATCTCAATATACCCCCCTATAGGAGTGTATATTTTACATTCTATTCATTTTAGGATGAGATTAATTTTACAAATCACATCAAAGTGATCAGTAAAAAAAATTTTATTTTTGAATGGATAAAATGCGCATCATACATTTTATTTTGCATCATGCATTTTATTTTGAAGATGTATATCTAGCATTGCTCCTCAATATTAATGGCAAAAATAGTCGGTAGAGGTCGCACTCATTCCCGACGGCCCGTATAAGCGAGTAATTGTTGTGCGGCTCTGGCCATGTACAATTTTTTAGAATTTAAAAAAAAAATTAAATTTTTTTTACATCATTAACTTGCCTTTTAAAAAATAAACTATTAAAATAAAACAATCTTCTAAAGTACGGCATAAAAATCTTAATTCATAGCCGAAGCTTGTAGCACTTATTCTAAATAATAAATAAAAATTTTATCAAAAAATCAAGCATTTTAAATTTTTCTAAATCATTAAATAAAAAAAAATTAATAAAGATAATTGAAATTATTACTTTTGAATTGTTTGATTACCAAATAAATAATTAGGAAGTTCAAAACTTAATTCTCGTACATTGAAAATAATTTATAGCGCAAAAAGTTTGGTGCAATGATCACCAAATAAATAATTAGGAAGTTAAATATTTAATTCTTGGACATATAACATGAAATGTTTGGTGCAATGATCACAAAGTAAATCATTAGGAAGTTCAATACTATCAAAAATGATTTTATGGAACAAAAAGTTTGATGTAATAATGCACAGCTAAATAAAGGAGAATTTTGTGCTTTTTGTGCAGCATCGCATTGAGGGCCAGTTAATTTTACAGTATTGAAAAGAGTCCAGTTAATTTTACAGTATTGAAAAGAGTAGCGAAAAATGCTTATAGAGATATGTTACTATATTTTTTAAATAAAATATAAAAAATATATATATCATAATCGAATTATTACGATCTACGCGTTATGATTTTATTTATAAAAATAAATAAAATATTTTTTATACCACACGTTCTTTTACTGTGGGTAACCATTCTTTTTGTGAATTCAAATGAAACCTAAATAGTTTATAATTATCCCAAATTAATTTAAAAATGATTGTCTATGTTTTTTTTTGGCCCTTACATATATTTCTTACAACATGTGACAAACTATTATCTTAGGTACTATTTCATTGCATGAATAGTTTGCCCCATATATTTCTTTTATTTATTCAAAAAGTTTGCAATCATATATTTAAAAACTGCTATTAAATATCTAAAAATTTAAATAATTTTTCGGAATAAGACAAATCATTTCATAGGTAATGCATATTATCCTAACCAAATCATGGATGCAAGTGCCTTCCAAATTAAAATCACAAGAGAAACTTCTTAATAATGAATGAATTATGCAGTGATAATTTATTTGACATTCAAACGAATTTTCATTGATTATCTCTAATAAATTATAATAAGCTATGGAAGCAGCATTTTGGAGTTCAAGAAATATAGTTTATTAATGGTTTAGAAAGGAATGGAGAGAAATAAGAACTTGACTAACGAAAATTGCATAAATTTTCCGGGAATTTAAATGAATATATGCTATATTTACAAACACCTTATAAACTTTTTACGAACTCACGATATTGAATAGATTTTTCGCCTAATATTATAATTTGTGATGAACGTCCATCTATGATGTGTAGCCACCAAACCAAGTTTGTAAAGAGTTTATAAGAAATTTGTAAAAGCATATGTAACCATAATATTACTCAAATAATTTGTTTTGTTTATTTTCTTGCGAACTAAGACTTTTATAATAGGGGCAATTGCTTATATGGCCCGATAAAGTTTCGGGCTATCATATTTATTTTTTCTTAGAAGGTTAATATAAAAATAATTTTTTAAAATTTTTACTATTTTAAAAAAGCATTTTTATAAAGTTTCAAGCTCCTTCAGATATATTGCTAGATTTAGATTTTGTTAGTGTATCAATAAAAGAACATTGTTATCCACTCTAAAATGATTGTTTTCTCGATTTAAATATATAGCCTACTATCACTTATTTTTCTTATTTGTTATTAAACGTTCTCCTTCTTTTCTTATTTGCTGCCCTTAAACAGTCGTACTTTCTTATTTACCCTTACATCGTCATCTTCTTTCTAACTCAAGAAGAAAAGATTAAATAACAAGAGGAAAAAATAATATTCCACCTCTATTTTAATCTGGGTTGAGACATAATCCGAGTTTACCCCTTGTTGAATTAATAGCTACTAGCAGTGAAAGTAGATTTCAATAACGAAGAAAGTTTATAGGAATAATTTTAAAATAATTTTTTTTTTGAAATAAATAAGACGTCTTAAGTTTTGATAGCTATGTAGATGTTGAGGTAAAAAATTTCGCCATCTAAATCAATTGTCTCTGGCGCAAGTGGCAAAAGTACTTGGTGGTTGATACCCGAGACCCGAGTTCGAAGCCTAGTTGCTTCACATTTCTAGCTAAGTTTATTTCAAAAATAAATGAAGCAGGTAGCATGCTACCTTCTCTCAAAAAAAAAAAAATTCGCCATCTAAGAAAGTGACACGTGGCGTAAAAAAAAAAATTCGCCATCTAAGAAAGTGACACGTGGCGTATACCATCGGCTAAGGATATCAGCCGATAGGAGAGTGAGTCAACAAGATAGACTTTCGATTGCTCAAGCCAATCTCGTAACTGACTTCGGAATGGCAAGCAGCACCCATCACCAAAAATCGCGGATGATCACGTTTCGACGCGCCAATTTGGGGATGAACATGGACGGAAGAAAGAGAATCGACTTAAAAGGAAGTAGTTGAGAAATGGACGGTGATTCCCCTTAGGTTACGCCGATTTAAATAATCGAACTATCGAAGCAAAAGGGGTCCTACAATTTCTTAAGCCAGTGACCACCCCTACTCCTCAATACCTTACATATTTGCATTTACTGCTTTCTTAGACTAAGTTTACCGCTTTCCTTACTGCTTTCCTAGCTAACCTTTCATACCTACATCTATTGCTTTCTTCACAGCATTCCTAGGAGTAGTCTTAATTGTAGATGTTCCCTGTACCCATCTCCAAGCAATACAATTCCAAATCGACTTTTCGGCCATGTCAAATCCCTTGTCTCCAAATCCCAATTCGGTTCCTCTAGGCTGAACTCCGTGATAGTTTGATTAAGAAGAACCCGACCGAGTAGATTCCTCCTCGGCCCGATCGTTTGATCCCTTTTGGCACGCGGTGCATCACACTCAGAGGGTCAACTCGAGGGCAGATCGCCGACCGTACCCGGTCAACGATCAGCGCGACTTTCCAGACCCCAACAATAGATAATTATTCATTTATAATAATAATTTTTTATTTTTGGCATTTGTACTGAATTTTAGCAAGTCAATAAATGTAAAACAAAATTCTAGTGGCAGGAATAATACAACATAATGCTAAAATGAGACTAGTTCATTCATTATTTATGAAAACTAACCAAATTTTAGAACAATTCAATGTTAGCAACAGTCATTTCCTGTTTCTTTCTTTATGATCACTATAAGAAGGGTGGGAATCGAATGGCGAAATAGTGACCGTTGTTTCAATCATACCTAACATCTATACACCTATATTATTTTTCATGTTGATCCCTTTTGGCATGCGGCGCATCACACTCAGAGGGTCAACTCGAGGGCTGATCGCCGACCGTACCCAGTCAACGATCAGCTCGACTTTTCGGGCCCCAACAATAGATAATTATTTGTAATATCATGAATCGTGTTGTGTTTCTTTTAATACTTTTGAATAAATTAGTTGTTTAAGGGATTAATTAGCGGGATTTTTTGGGTACAGCGTCGGTGCGTGCGGATATTTTTCGGTGTTAGAGCTCGGAAAAACGGGGAACGGCAAAGCGATCCGATCTGAAATCCGATTTGCGGATCTCCGGGAATGGGATTTTGAGGGTTTCGGTACTCGTAGGATGCACCGGAACCCGTGCCACGTGATCGGCACGCTTTTCAAGGAGATGGGAATCTTACTATTATATACCGAATAAGGGTTTTTATTTTGTACGTACGAGAGAAATAGTTTCTTATTTAATTAATACTGTTCAAGAAAACGAAAACCCTAGTTCGGAGAGAAAAAAAAGAAAGCAGATATCCGATCTTCTTCGATCGACGCGCCGAAAGCCGGGAACGAGACGTTATCGTCAATGGGGAGCGGATCCAGATCCTCACCATCGCGAGGAACGAGAACGGATTGTCTTCTCCGTTAGATCAAGGTAAGCGGCGTTTATTCGTGTGTTTTCGTCGTTTTTGGTTTTGGGTTGCGCCGTTTTTTAGTCCGGGTCGTTTGTGCCGTTCGTCGCGTCGCCACCGCGATGCCCTAGAAAACCGCTGCCGTGATGCCTTAGAACACCGTCGCCGCGATGCCCTAGAGCGCCGTCGCTGCGATGCCCCCGAGCATCGCCGCCGCGATGCCCTACAGCGCCGCCGCCGCGATGCCCAAGGGCGCCGCCGCCGCGGTGTACGGACGCGCCGCTGCCGCCACGAGACGCCGCCAGCACTGCATGCTGCGCGGGTTGGTGCCGCGCGGGGCCGCACCGCAGGCAGCGCATGCGCGGGTTGGTGCCGTGAGGGGCCGCGCTGCTTGCGGTGCCGCGCGGGCTGGTGCCCCGCGGGGCCGCACCGCAGGTGTCGCCGGTGCGGGTTGGTGCCGTGCGGGGCCGCACCGTTTGTGGCACCGCGCGAGCTGGTGCCACGCGGGGCTGCACCGCAGGTGGGGCCTGCGCGGGTTGGTGCCGCGCGGGGCCGTGCCGTTTGTGGTGCCGCGCGGGCTGGTATCGCACGGGGCCGCCGCCGCCGCCGCTCGGTTTCCGCCTTTACTTTTACGTGTTCGGAACCTCGGTTCTTCATGGGCAAGTCTAGTCTTACCTTTTTCGTTTTTGGGAACTTTTAGGTCCGGGTATCGTTCGAGGGCGCGAGTCGACTTCTGGTGTTCCGGTCAACGCATTCTGAGGTGGGTACCCCTTTTTAGTCGTCTTTGGAGTTGGAGTCTATTTTGATTTTGTAAGAGTAAGGTGATTACATTCCTGAAGTCTTGTATGACCCCTTTTTTGCTTGAGTTGATGACTAACCCCATGATCTGCACGTGTATCCGCACTTATACCTTATTGGAGCAATGAGTGTCGCAGGTGGACACTCGTTTTATCATGGTTACTATGCTCATGGTTGTTTCACGCACACCAGCGGTTTGGCCACCGCACTGGTGTACTTTTCCGGAGAGGTGGTACGTTGACCCGTAAACCCCACAAGGTGACGTAGTGGGGGCCCCTGTAGGTAGGGGGTTAAAAGCAACAAGGTGAGAGCAGTGTGTAGCTCTGAGGTAGGTGCTCAGAGCGGTGCGTACTTCTGAGGTAGGTGCTCAGAGCGATGCGTATTTCTGAGGCAGGTGCTCAGTTCTGATTTCTACAGAGGGTTGCGATTGACTACATGAGGGGAAGTGGGGATGCTCTGGTGTTTCGGTTTGAGATACTCTTAGTTGTTTAGAGCATCTTGCACATTTTACGTTTACTTATTACTCTTTTTATCACTGACTTTCCACACTGTGACAGGTTCGGTCAGGGGTGGGATCCGGGACGACGGTGAGGTCGCGACTCGAGATTTTTAGCCCCCGATTAGGGGCTGGTGACCTTTCTTTTACTTACGTTTTGATTATTTCGGTTAGTTAGCTTATGTACGGGTTATAGATTATTGTGGATGTTGGGTTTGAACTGTGTTTTATCGTGGATGAACGTTTTTTCCTTACTAGTTGTTGATTCGGCCACGCTTTTCAAATCAAGTAAAAAGGTTGCGAAAATGTTTAATAAAATTTAGGTGTCGTGTGGGCACCGTTTTACAACCCGTGGATTTATCCTTTCTAAACTTGGTGGCCTTATTAGAAATGTCGATTGGCTACTTTCTCCTTTCTCTTTCGTACTTAGCTAGTGTGGTTAAAGTGTTATTGTAATTCCCTACGCCGTGCATGCGCAAGGGTCACTCTGCCTGGCTCATCGAAGACTCTCACGTATGTGGCGAATCTGCGCACGTGCCCGGCGGGTGTACTTATAAAATATATATATATATATATATATATACATATTTTTCGCTTATTTTAAACCTCCGAGGCGTGACATTATTCATTTATTATAATAATTTTTTATTTTTGGCATTTGTACTGAATTTTAGCAAGTCAATAAATGTAAAACAAATTTTTAGTGGCAGTAATAATACAACATAATGCTAAAATGAGACTAGTTCATTCATTATTTATGAAAACTAACCAAATTTTAGAACAATTCAATGTCAGAAACAACTATTTCCTGTTTCTTTCTTTATGATCACTATAAGAACAGTGGGAATTGAATGGCGAAATAGTGACGGTTGTTTCAATCGTACCTAACATCTATACACCTATATTAATTTTTATGTTGATCTCTTTTGGCATTCAGAGGCTGATCGCGGACCATACCCGGTCAACGATCAGTACGACTTTCCGAGCCCCAACAATAAATAATTATTCATTTATAATAATAATTTTTTATTTTTGGCATTTGTACTGAATTTTAGCAAGTCAATAAATATAAAACAAAATTTTAGTGGCAGGAATAATACAACGTAATGCTAAAATGAGACTAGTTCATTCATTATTTATGAAAACTAACCAAATTTTAGAACAATTCCATGTTAGCAACAGTCATTTCCTGTTTCTTTCTTTATGAGCACTATAAGAATGGTGGGAATTGAATGGCGGAATAGTGACCTTCAATCGTAACTAACATCTATTTACCTATATTAATTTTCATGTTGAGAGTCTATGTATCTTATTTTGCCTAATATTTGACTTATAGTATGTGATGATTCGGACACTACAAAAAAAATAATTTATAGCGACGGTTATTTTACTAACACTTAATACAAACGCTGGTAAAAATATATTTTAGCAGCGGTTTTAATCAATTATTATAATAGTTTTAAAATGCTGGTAAAATTAAATTTTAGTAGTGGTTTTAATAAATTATTACAACACTTGTAAAGCGTCGGTAAATAGTTTAGTTCAAATTAAATTATTCTTTTTTCCACCTAATCCTTTATAAATTATAACATGATTCTATAATCTTCATATTTTCTATATAAAATGATACAATTTTAACTCAAGAAATAAAAATTTTGAAATAAAATTTTTTTTATCAAAATTAGTCAACTATATCGTGGAATCTAAATATAATAAAAATTAAAATTAAAACAAATTTTTTAGTTTAATCTCAAGCTTATTAAAGTATTAAACAATAATTCATCAATAAATTAAGTTATTTTTTTATTAAAATTTTATATCATATTTAAAATTAAAAAATTAAGTCTATTTTTAAAATTTGATCCGAAAATTGAGTTTACTTTCAAAAGCTAGCCCAAAAAACACTTTTCTTTAAAATATAGACAACTAAAATCCAGCCCAACCCCAATCCCCCTCTCAACAGAAGGATCAAAAAAAAAAAAAAAAAAAAAAAAAAAAAAACCGATAAGACCCATCCCCTTCTCTCTTTCTCTCTCTCTCCCCTCCTCTTCGTTCCCGTCGCCCCAATCACCGACCCGAGCCATCGAAGCTCAGGTGAGAGAGACGCATCTCCCTCTCTCTCTCTCTCTCTCTCTCTCTCTCTCTCTACACAAGGAGTGGATCGAATGGAAACCTAATCTCCAATCTTCGAAGAATCGGATTCGTGGAGCCTCCGATCTCGAATCGCTTCACCATTGGTGTAGGGATTCTTCCTGTCTCATCTCGATTTGATCTTTTGGATCAGTGGTATCATTCATCTGCTGCTAATTGATCTATTTTTGGATCTTAATTGTGGTTGTTGATGTAGATGGATTGCTATATTGTTCCTAAAGATTGAGTACTACTAGAGTTGTGTCAAAATATAGGAAGAATTATGGCTTAGGTGTAGCTAGGTAGCATATGTTTCATCAATATTTAGCTATCTCGTGCCCTAGATATAGTTTGAATATTCAGTTACTGGAACATTGACTGTTAGATTCCAAGTTGGGATTGATTGAAGTATTGTTCATTGAGAAGTGTTTTTAAGCTCCTTTTCTGGAGTTGTTAATATAAAGTTGACATTTTCCTGATTATCGAACTCTTCTTATTACAGATAGTGAGAATTTAAACATCACTACTATCTTTAGTAGGCTAAAAAGTTTGTATTTAAACATCTAAGTTGCAACTTGTCTAGTTTATTTAAAACTAAGTAAAAGACTTTTCCTTCTTCAGCAGTGCTACCAAAATTGACAGCTTATCATATAATTCTATTTATGTGATTTTACTATGTTGGATATAACCACCATTTCATAAATTTTTCAACTACAAATTGGACAATCATCTTAAATTTGTAGGCCTATTCGAGAATTTTAAGTAACCTGAGGCCTTCATATGCAGTTGGGGACCGTGAATCTGTCGATCATGAATCCATCCTGTGCAGTTTTTCACCTTCAGGTACACATTTCTTTTTAACATTGTAGAATATAACAAATTTGTGCGATTTCCCACATATCTTAGTGTTTGATTAATATTGTATCTTGTTTTTTCCAGCCATAATCCTTTCAGGCTTATTGGAGTTGGATTGTTAGTGTGTACTATTGCTACTACTGGTTGTGGTTGTTCTTTCGATTATTGGTCAATCACAATATGCCGCATGTAAGTGGATCAAATAAAAAGCAAGTAAACTATTAAGCTATGTGATTACCTAATAACACCTTACTCTTGTTATGCAGGTTGGTTGGTGTTGGTGAGGCTTCATTTATAAGTCTTGCTGCTCCATTTATTGATGATAATGCCCCTGTAGCTCGGGTTTGTTTAAATTTCTTTGACCATTTTTGAGGCTGTTAGGATGTTTCTGCACATGTCGATTGGTTTTGGTAATTTTGAGAAAGTTAAAAGAAAATTGAGAACCATTAGTGGAAATCTAATATTCTTACAAAAGTGGAAATCTAATATTCTTACAAAATAAGCATCAAAGTAAAGGGCTTTATCATTCACCAAAAGTAAAGAAGTAACTTATAATGCTCTAGATGCATACACCACTAACGCTTTGAAAGGGAAGGCGGTAACTTATTTGCTCTATATATTTTTATGACCAGATTTGCACACTTGTAATGCTCTATTCTGTTTTCTGATTGCTATGGCATGCTCTGTTATATTTTCAAATTGCTATGGCTTTGCAAGATGTAGTTAGCTAATTTTGTTGTTAAATCCCATGGCTCCAGAAAACTGCTTGGCTCTCAATCTTCTACATGTGTATACCAACTGGGATTGCAGTTGGCTATGTTTACGGTGGTCTGGTGAGTTTGAATTGCAAATACTTAACCTTTTTATTTTTTTCTTTTTTGTCAAGCTCTCTTACATTTGTATATTAGGAGCTAATCCTTTAATAGTACATGTAACAGTTAAAAATGTTGTCATTTCCGGATCAACTGAAACAGTCAATACTACAAGAAATTTGCCATAAATTGCAAAAAAGAAAAACTAATGCATTAATTTGCTGGCCAGTTTCTGAGCTTAAACTAAGTCTCTTCCCCATTATATGAATTTAGGGGATAGAAGGAAATTAAGTGCACAGTGTTTTAATATGAAGATAATAGGTTCCAATGGCATGTGCATTAATATTCTGCTCATGCTCTCTAGACCTTCGAAAGTTATGGCTTTTTGAAAAGATCACGCATGGGATGAATTGACTGCTGCATCCAATTGCAGTCAGTTCACGAGTCTCTACATTTTTGAATTTCTACATGTATTAAACTATTAGCTGGAAGGGGATTCTTCATAATGTTTAGAATGTTAAGAGAGGATTGTTTGCTATTTTTACATTTTTAAATTAGATGTTCCCTACTTATGTCGTGTTATGTACATATTGCATAATTAAATATTTTTGTTAGAACTGAAATACTCTTTTCCAGGTTATATTGTATACAATTTTGTCATTGGAGCCTATTCATACTGGGGCCCAAAAGCTGGTTATGATATCTATCATATGGTGACCTCTCTACTTAAGTTTTAATTGGTGTTGATGAATTAAACATTGGAAATACAGTGTGCATGTTCATTTCATTTCTTTGGTACAAGAGAGCAATCTATTTACACTATTTTGTGATCATGAATGTATTTCCTTGTTGTATAGTATATATCGGGAAAGTGTTATCAGAATTTATTATAGTGTGTCTTTTGACTTTACTATGCATCCTTTTCCTATTTTCTTTTCCTTGTGAGAGCAATGCAGATTTGATGTTTGGAGGAATAACAATAATATGTGAAATTTTTGGAACCTTAGCTGGTGGTTTTGTTCTTGACAAAATGGAGTCAACAATCTCAAATGCTTTCAAGGTACCTGTCAATTCAGAAAAAAAGTAGCACCTTTTTTTAGTTCCTTTTTATGTGGTTGTATTTCATTTTATATGTTCTTTTTGTGCGGTGATAATGTTATTGTTTTTGCATTTAATATCTTTACCAAATACAGAGTATGCAGGTTATGTAAATAAAAATTGATATACTTATTGTAGCCAGAACATTACCTTAAAGGTGTGTGAAAACTTTACTGAAAAGAAGCATAAAAGCATAAAAGCATAACCGTGTAGGGGATATTATTTGGAAAATTCGTCTGATGGAATGAAAATCAGTAACAGGAGAAGGATGGAGAAATTATTTTAGTAGCTTCATTAAGGTATAGACTTGTATGGACATTTCCCTACCTTTTGTTTCTTTTCTGTCACATTCTTTTTCTCCTGCGCTTGTATATTGATCCACTATTTTTTTCTAGAGATGGAACATTTTGGCTCAGGATTTAACTCCAGCAGATTTAGCTATGCTCTTAAACAGTCCTCTCAGATCATGGAACTGCGGTTGATGCTTTGCAAGGATGCGGCAGTTAAAGGAGGATTCAAATTTCTACTATTAAGAGTCGGCAAATGTATATAATGAGTATTTGGCATGACAATTGAAATTTTACTGTGAAAATTCTTATTTGGCTAAATAATTTGACTTCTCTTGTTTGACAATTGTCGAATATAATCAAATTTAAAATTATTTGAATGATTAATTTGTTTCTTATATGTCAATTTAAAGAGTCTTAAAATTGTCTATTTTATTTTTAATTGTATGTTTTATATTTTGAATTGAATTCATAATAATTATGAAACCGTTGGTATAAATTTACTATTTATACTAGCACTTTCTAATATATTTAGTAGCGGTCGGAGAAGTGTTACTAAAATTATCATCTTCTCCAACGGTCATGTAAATTGTTGGTAAAAATCTTTTGCGACGGAGATCTAACAGCGGTTATAAAACTTTTTCCGACAGTTTTACAAGTGTTGGGAAATATTTTTCCAGCGGTTTTAGATACTTTTTCCAACGGTTTCGACCGCTTCTAAAACCTAAGTTTTTTGTAGTGGTGAAATTTTTTCTTGTCTTGTTACTAATATTTTCTTGCATGCGTATGATAATTCGTCTTGATATCTGGATAGCGGATGTTCCCGTCACATGACCGGTGACAAAAACTGCTTTCAAAATTTTGAGAAAATCTCCGGAGGACTTGTAGTTTTCGGAGACGGTCGGTCTTCCAAAATTGTTGGAAAAGGAACAGTAGCTATTCCAGATGGCCCCGTACTGAATAATGTGTTATTTGTTGAAGGCCTTAAGACTAACCTCATTAGTATTAGTCAACTCTGTGACAATGGCTTTTCAGTTAATTTTTCATCTGTTGAATGTATTGTAACTGATAAGGACCATGTTTTTTTTTTTAAAGGGGTTAGATCTGAAAATAACTGTTATGTTGTTCCTAATAAAATTTCTGAAAATTGCAACTTAGCATCTTTGAATAATGAAACACTTTGGCATGAAAGGCTAGGTCACATAAATTTTAAGGAACTTGCTAGAATTTCAAGCAAAGACGTGGTCAAGGGGGTTCCTAAACTTTCACTTAAACAAAACATTGTGTGTGGCGGTTGTCAAAAGGGAAAACAATCAAGAACTGCACACAAGAACTTGAACCACGTTGGTACTAAACGGCCTTTGGAACTATTGCACATGGATTTAATGGGGCCAACACGTCAACCATCCCTGGGAGGTAAATGGTACATTTTTCTATTGGTTGATGATTTCTCTAGATATTCATGGGTAGCATTTTTAAAAGAGAAAGCTGATACTTTTGATTCTTTTCACGAGATTTGCCATCGTATTATGATTGAAAAGAATGAAAAGATCATTCGTGTTAGAAGTGATAGAGGTGGAGAATTCATAAATTCTAAATTCATTGATTTTTGCACTTCCAACGGCATTAAACATGAATTCTCAGCACCCTATACACCTCAACAGAATGGTGTTGTTGAGCGCAAAAATAGGGTTGTACAAGAGATGGCACGTGTTATGCTTCATAGCCGGAATTTACCGTTATATTTTTGGGCTGAAGCTGTGAACACTGCAGTCTATATTATTAATCGAGTTTATTTGCGCCCGGGAACTCTAAATACACCATATGAACTATGGTTTTGTAGAAAACCAAATATTAAGTATTTTCGTATCTTTGGGAGTCGGTGTTACATTTTACGTGACCGCGAAACTCTTGGAAAATTCGACTCTCGAAGTGACGAAGGGATTTTCATGGGTTATTCTACAAACAGTAGAGCATATCGGGTATTTAACTTGGAATCTAAAACGATGGTAGAATCTATAAATGTTAAAGTAGATGAAGCTTTTCATTTTGCATCTGATAAATCTACCCTTGATATCTCTCTTGATGATGATACTCCTGCAAATGCATCTTCTCATAACAATTCTTCCGATAATGATGATGCATCTAATGGTTCTTCAAGTTTATCTGATATGCAGGAATCATCACATGTACCTCCGAGTACTCCGTTACCTCAAACGTTACGCATCTCCAAGGATCATCCTGAATCAAACATTATTGGAGACCCACAAGAAGGAGTCAGAACTCGGAGACAATTGGTTTGTGGATTCGCTTGTTATGTTTCCATGATAGAACCAAAGAACGTCGATGAAGCTCTTCAGGATGACTTGTCACGCCCCGGAGGTCTCAAGATTAGCAGAAAACGTGTATATTTTTTTTTTTGTAATTAATCAATCAAATGAGAACGACCTCGCCTACCGGTGCGCGACAGACCGCCACATATACAAATTCACCCTTCAAACGGACAGAGTCTCCTTTGTATATGCACGGCGTCACGTTTACAACAATGTCATTCACAACAATCAACATGCACTTTAACCACACAACCATAGTGAACAAATACTAGCAAGTAAAACATTCAGTATCAATAAAATAACCTACAAGTTTGCAAACGGTGTCCACTCGACACCCGAACCTTGAAAAGCGTCTAACATTCACATTAAGGCGGCTTTATTGTTTGAAAGGATAAACCCACAAAGTTTTCAAAGTGGTGCCCACACGACACCTTATTTTTGAAAGTCGTTTTCGAAATCCTTTTACAACATAAAACGGCAGCAAAGCTGAATTAAAATATAACCATATCCAAACAATTAATTACATGTCCACATATCCAGCATGATCCACACCCACACCAAAAACTAAAGAGGAAAAAGAGAGAGATAACCGATAAAGAGTTTAACAAAAGGCCTCATACGGCCAAACATAGGGTCCGCGATGCCTCACCACCGTCCCGCTGTACTTACTTAGTTGGACCTGTCACGGAGTGGGTAACGTCAGTGACAAATAAAGTAGATGTTGTAACATTAACAAACAGGAAATTAGAATAAGTTACACTGCACCGGAACCTTTCGCTATCCTTCGCCCTGAAACTTACTTTACTCATTTACTTTACTTTACTTTAGTGACACCGTCCCGTCAGGGTAGTCGACGAATCTCCCCACGGGACATATGATGCTCTTACCCCTTCACGATGCACGGGCAACAAGTAGCGATCGTGAAGAGGTCCCCAAACAACACACGTGGGGCACACGGGTCATATAGACCACTTCTCCGGAAAAGTACACCCATGCGGGGGCCATTCCGCCTGTGTACGTGCAGCATTCAACAATAGGGATGCCGGGATCGGCGTAAATTAATTGTTGCGACACTTAGTCGCCACCAGCATTAGCCAAGAAGATTACACATTATGCGAAGGGTTAGTTTACAGAAAACACTTCATCTACTATATTGAACAGGTTAATACATCCTTTTTAATGTTATACTGCACCTAATGCACTTACAGCACCGATTGCATAAGAACCCACCTGGTCGCGGAAGGATCGGGGTACTACGAGTCTCGGACACTCTCCCGCTGCACACCTGGACCTAAAGAAATCCCTAGAAACAACAGTCAATAACTTATAAATATTTATTGGAAAAGACCACCCCATTAACTCCGCGCCGTATCCCCAAACGGCGTCAAGAACCATGCTTACCGACTCCCGCGCGCCCGCAAATCCCCCTCCCCGCAAGCGTTGCCGCCCGCACGGGGATTGCCCGCGCTGAGACTGCCCGCGCGGTGCTCGCACTGTGCGGGTACGAGCCGGGCGGTGCCCGTGCGGGTTCGGGGCACGCGGTGCCCGCGCGGGTGCGGGCCGCACGGCGCCTGCGCGGTGCCCGCGCGGGTGCGGGCCGCGCGGCGCCCGCGTGGGGCCGGGCCGCGCGGCGGCCGTGCGGCGCCCGCGCGGGCACCGCGCGGGCGCCCACGCCGGTGAAGGCCGCGCGGTGCCTGCGCGGCGCCCGAGCGGCGCCCGTCCGCGCGGTGCCCTAGCGGCACCGCGCGTCTCGCGCGGTGCCCTAGCGGTACCGCGCGTCGTCCGCCCGCGCGCACACCGTGCCCTAATTTCGCACGGTGACGGCGGCGGGCGGTGGAGACAAGGGAGACGGAGACGGGAAGACACCAAAAACCCCACGAAAGAAAATCCGAAAAAATACCACGAAAATAAACACTTACCGGATTCTCCGACGGGGTGAAGCCGATCACGCTAAGGTTCCGGTACGCTTCTCGGGGTGATCGGATCCGCCGTCTTCTCCCTTTTCCTTTCTTCCGATTAGGGTTCCGCCTCTCTTTCCCTTTTCTTCTTCTTTCCGCTCTCACGGCTAGGGTTTCGTATTTTCTCTTTTTAACTTTTCTTAACGAGGGGAAATTAATTAAATTATTTATTTTCTTTTCGACTCGTACGTAAAAGAAAATCCTTTTCCCCTTTTTCGTCACCGGATAATTAATTAATTAATTAATTATCCCCCACGAGATAACCCACCTTATCTCCAACGGGTGCAAGATATTTTGCACGGATTCCGATGCACGACTAATCACCGCCTCACTAAGGATTCCGTTCCGGGAGATCCCGACATCGGATTTCCGATCCGATCGCACCGTCGGTCATCATTTTCCGCGCTCTATCGCAGAAAAATACAAGCACCGCACACACCGACCGACTAACCAAATGTAATATTCCCGGAGTACTAAAAAAAACATTATGCTAGAAGGAGGGTTAATTATTACAAAAAACCGTGTCATTACACCACTCACACTTTATAAAAAGTTTCGTCCTCGAAACTTAATTACAACCCTCGCTAAACAGCTCGGGGAAACACTCCTTCATTTTCGATTCCAGCTCCCACATCGCCTCGCGTTCCTCGTGGTTGCTCCATTGGACCTTTACGTAGGGAATGGTCCGGTTCCGTAGTTTCTTATCTTCTCGTGCCAGGATCCGCACCGGTGTCTCCTCGACAGTCAGATCCTTTTGTAGCTTGACAGTGGATATGTCCAGGGCGTGAGAGGGGTCGGGGAGGTACTTTCGGAGCATCGAAACGTGAAACACGTTGTGTACTCGGTCTAGGTTTGGCGGCAAGGCCAACCGATAAGCCACCGGACCCACACGTTCTAGGATCTCAAACGGTCCCACGTACCCCGGGCTTAGCTTCCCTCTCAGGCCGAAACGTCGGGTTCCCTTCGAAGGCGACACCCGTAGCAACACGTGCTCGCCCACTGTGAATTCCAACTCCCGCCGTCTATGGTCTGCGTAACTTTTCTGTCTGCTCTGGGCTGTCAACAGCCGCCGCCTGATCAGGCGCACCTTTGCCTCGGTTTCTTCCACCAAATCTGGTCCCAACCATTTACGCTCTCCCAAGTCGTCCCAGCATAAAGGTGACCGACAGCGGCGCCCATACAGGGCTTCGTATGGCGCCATCTGTATGCTGGCTTGGTAACTGTTATTATAGGCGAATTCTACAAGTGGTAGGTATTGAGACCATCCATCGCCTAGGTCAAGCACGCACGCCCGAAGCATGCCTTCAAGGATCTGGATCACCCGCTCTGATTGTCCGTCAGTTTGCGGGTGGAAGGCCGTGCTTAAATGCAGCTTGGTCCCCATTGCTCGCTGCAGACTTTGCCAAAAGTTCGACACGAACCGCATGTCTCTGTCCGACGTGATGGACGCTGGTATACCATGCAATCTTACTATCTCATCAATGTAGGTCCGCGCCAGCCGTTCCCGTGTCCACGTCGTATGTATAGGCAGGAAGTGGGCAGATTTCGTCAAGCGATCCACTATGACCCATATCGCGTCATGCCCTTGAGATGATCTCAGAAAACCAATCACGAAATCCATCGTGATCATCTCCCACTTCCATTCCGGCACGGGCAACGACTGCAACTTCCCTGCTGGACGCTGGTGTTCGGCCTTTACTTGTTGGCACATCAGGCAGTGTGCCACAAACCGGGTTACGTCCCCTTTTAACTTAGGCCACCAAAAAGTTTGCTTTAAGTCCTTGTACATTTTCGTCCCTCCAGGGTGTACGGCGTAGGGCGTGGTGTGCGCCGCCCTCAGGATTTCCTCCCTGAGCTCCGGTAGATCCGGCACACAGATTCGTCCCCGGAAACGTATCGTGCCATCCGCATCCATCGCGAAATCGCCCCCTTGGTTTGAAGGTAGTCTGTCTCGCACAAGTTGTAACTGGGTATCCGTCGCTTGCCCTTCTCGGATCCTGTCCAATAGGGTGGGTTTGACCACCAAGGTCATGAGTCGTGCGACCGTTCCCGCTGGTACTACCTCCAGTCTCAATTGCGAAAATTCAGCAATCAAACGGTCCTGCTGGGTAAGGGCGTTTGTCATTGATTCCACCGTCTGTCCTTTGCGGCTCAAGGCATCCGCTACCACGTTCGCCTTCCCGGGGTGGTAATGGATGGTTAAATTATAGTCCTTCAGTAGTTCGAGCCACCGCCATTGGCGTAAATTCAGCTCCTTCTGGGTGAAAAGGTACTTGAGGCTCTGGTGGTCTGAGTACACATTGCAGTGCGTTCCATACAGGTAGTGCCTCCACAACTTGAGGACAAAAACGACTGCTGCAAGCTCCAGGTCGTGCACGGGGTAGTTTCTCTCGTACTCCTTGAGTTGCCTTGACGCATAGGCAATAACTCTACCCCGTTGCATAAGCACGCCTCCGAGACCGTTTCGCGACGCATCGCAGTACACCTCGTAGTCCTCACCGGGCTCCGGTAAAGCTAGCACCGGGCCTTGCGTCAACTTGCTCTTGAGTACTTCAAAACTCCTCTGGCATTGTTCTGTCCAGATATACTTTTCTCCTTTACGGGTCAGGCGAGTGAGGGGCAAAGCTATCTTAGAGAAGCCTTCCACAAAGCGTCTATAGTACCCTGCCAGACCTAGGAAGCTTCGAATCTCTGTCACCGTTGTCGGCCTGGGCCAGTCGGTTACCGAATCAATCTTCTTCGGGTCGACCGCAATCCCAGCAGCCGATACGATATGCCCTAGAAAGCCCACCTCGCGGAGCCAGAACTCACACTTTTTGAGTTTGGCGTAGAGTTTCTGCTCCCGTAGAGTTTGGAGGACTACGCGCAGATGCCCTTCATGCTCCTCATCTGTGCGGGAGTAGATGAGGATGTCGTCTATGAAGACCACCACGAAAGTATCCAAGAAGGGTTTGAACACCCTATTCATCATGTCCATGAATACTGCCGGGGCGTTGGTGAGCCCGAACGGCATTACTGTGAACTTGTAGTGACCATAACGAGTCCGGAACGCTGTCTTCGGGATGTCCTCGCCCTTAACTCGGAGTTGGTGATAGCCAGACTGCAGATCGATCTTGGAGAACACCGTTGCTCCTTGTAACTGATCAAACAGGTCGTCAATCCGTGGCAACGGATACTTATTCTTGACGGTGACCTTGTTTAATTCTCGGTAATCAATACACAGGCGAAGGCTCCCGTTGTCACGCCCCGGGTGTAAACCGGAACCCGGGCTCGCCAACAGATCCGCCATGCACACGGGATTTCCCGCGTACACGAAGCGCTGGTAACCTACTCAGATATAATATAACAATAACAGAGCATAATACAGAGCTGAAATAGAAGAACCACATTGTAGTAACCATGGGTTTATTTGCCCTTCTGGACCTTCCCTTGAATTTTTATTAAACCGCTTACCGACTAAGGGGTCCGGGGGTGACTGATAATTTTTGTGTTTTCTGGGTAGGCCATCGGGGCTCGCGGGTAATTTTGGAAAATAGAGCTCGCGAAACTGAGACCGGCGGCGCAATCAGTTTTGGATTCCGATTCCGGAATCTCCTGTATTAAATCCCGAAAGTTTGAGTACGGTCCAGGCGACTAACCCAAGTACCGAGGCAGACCGGACCCAGGTTCGCACCCAGATCGACCCTTTTCTTATTTGGGGTTTAGTCCGATTGAGCCAAATTGGCTAATTAATTGGCTGGGGTTTTAGGTTTTGGGGAAAACCCCCTTTTTCATATTCTTCCTCCTCGCCCCGTCGCACGAAACCCGAGCGGAACCGTTTTCCCCAACCCCTCTTCTTCCCATCCGATCGCGTGGAGAACCGAGGCGGAGCGATCGAGGAAGAGAAAGATCGCCGGCACTCCCCTCGTTACCAAGCACGCAAGACGGACAATCCTTCCCTCGATCAACCCTAGCCGAGAATCCGAGGTGAGCGTAAATTAGGGTTCGTTAATTTTTTTCTTGGTTCTTGTTCGGGAACGGGAGGAGGAGGGTCGGCACCACCGCCGGAGCCGGCGCGCATGGGGGGCCGCGCGTGCGGGCGACCCGACCCCGCGGCCGGTGCGGGGCCGGGCGCGCGCCCCGCATGCGGGCAGCGCCGCATGCGGGCGGCGCCGCGCGCGGGCGCCCGCAGGCGGGCGCCGCCGCGCGCGGGCGCCCGCAGGCGGGCGCCGCCGCGCGCGCGCCCGCGTGCGGGCGACGCCGCATGCGGGCGGCGCCGCGCGCGCGCGCGCGCCGCGTGCGGGCGGCGCCGCATGCGGGCGGCGCCGCATGCGGGCGACGCCGCATGCGGGCGGCGCCGCGTGCAGGCAGCGCCCGCGTGCGGGCGGCGCCGCATGCGGGCGGCGCCGCATGCGGGCGACGCCGCATGCGGGCGGCGCCGCGTGCAGGCAGCGCCCGCATGCGGGCGACGCCGCATGCGGGCGGCGCCGCGCGCGCGCGCCCGCATGCGGGCGGCGCTGCGCGCGGGCACCCGCATGCGGGCGGCGCTGCGTGCGGGCGGCGCCGCGCGCGGGTGGCGGCATACACGGGGGCGCCGCGTGCGGGCGGCTACGCGCACGGGCGGCACGCCGCCCAGCCGCGCGGGGCCGGGAGCATTCGTGCGGGCAGTGCACGAGGGGTAGGAGTCGGGTGTTCCAGTTTTGTTAGCTTAGCGGATTTTTGAGTTACTAACTCCCGTACCGCAGGTTCGTGTAGGTCCGGGCGGACTCACCGAGACGCGAAGGAACCTAGCATCGATCGGGAGTGCGTCAACGAAAAAGGTGGGTTTTCTCTTGTGGCATAGTGTAGTGTTAGTATTCAGGAAAGGATAAGAATTACATGTTAATCGGTACTAACGCTGACGGTTTCTGTGGTTTAATGCATTACCCCGTGTCTGGGTTACTATGCTATAGATGCGACACGCGCACCCGCGGTCTGGCCACCGCAAAGGGTGCTCTTTTCCGGAAAGGCGGTCTTTGACCCGTGTTTACCCACGAGGTGATGTAGTGGGGGCCCCCGTAGGTGTGGGGTTTGAGGCACCAAGGTGTGAGTGGTGCGACCCGTCGGGATTTGTGCCCGACGAGGTCAGGTGTTACAGGTGTTACAGGGGTTACAGGTGTTACAGGTGTCACAGGTGTTTACGAGTTACGTTTTGAGTAGGGTGGTCGCTCCGGCTAGTCTTGCTTTTGTGGCTTGGTATTACTTTACTGCTTTATTATTTCATCATGATAGTGTCGCTGACTACCCACTCTATGACAGGTACTTCCAGGGGTGAGCGGTAGGCGACGGTGAGGCCGAGGTGGGAGCAGTCGGGCTGTGGGAGCCCCAGTCTGCCGTTTCGTCACTTTCCCTGCATTTCATTTTATTTCATACTGTAGGCTACTGTGTGGTTCTCGATACCCTCGTGGGGTCGCTGTGTTTGCGGATGTTGGGACATTGGATGTGAGACTTGGTGTTTTTCTTTTATTTTCTTCCGTAGGCCAATTTTAAAGAAACAACTGACTTATGAACGATAAGAAAATGATTGTGAAAACCGTTTTAAAAACTTAGGTGTCGTGTGGGCACCCTCTTCAAAACCCTGTGGATTTATGCGTTGCGACAATGGCTTTCAAAACCTAAGTGCCGTGTGGGCATGATTTCCAACTGTGTGGTTTTATGCTTTAAAAATCGAACGGCCTCGGATTTTGTGTTTCTTCTGTATGTGTACCTTGTCTGGCTCGGTTGTGATTAAAGAAATGCTTGCTTTACACTATTGTATTGTCTGCGACGCCGTGCATATACAGAGGAGACTCTGCCCGTTTGCCGAGTAAATCTGTATATGCGGCGGGTCTGGGCACGCGCCGGGGAAGAAGGTTTTCAACAAAAAAAAAAATGTACGCGCCAAACGCTTACTTTGGTGCATCGTTTCCGCTAAATAAAACCCCCGGGGCGTGACACACATAGTACCTCAGACTGGAAATTCAAATAAAACTGTAATAGGTACAATAATCTCCCAGCTCACCAAATAGTACAACCAGCTGGCGGAAGCCAGACCCAAAATAAAAGGAGAATACCATAGTCTGAGTGAAGGGTACAGCGTCTATCTACAGCTCTCAGTCTCGCAGGAGATCTATCTATTCGGCGATCCCCTTACCTCGATCCGCTGCCGAAGGCCTAGCAGCTCCCGCGGATGACTCTGCAAAAAATAAGGGAGAAGAAGGAAACAGAAAATAACAATGGGGGTGAGAACTACCAGATAAACCAGTAGCCTCCCCTAGTGGGTAAAAAAAACCTCGACTCTGACGCACCCACTAGGACTACTAGAGGCAAAAGAAAAGAACAGTGGTAAGCTATAAAGGCTGCTGATAAAAAGGGAAACTACCACCACTATGCCTCTAAATGCCATGAAATGACTGAATGTATGCATCAATATCATGCCTGCCTGAAATAACCCAATCTTGTGCCACCAGTAAAACTGGTACTGCCTGCTGTGCCTTGCCTGCCAAATCGGGTAGGTTGGCCAAACCCTAACACCGATAGGAAATAGGAGTCTCAAGGACTCAAAGCCTGCCTTTAACACACTCCGGAGTGGCCCTCGAGGGGAGCGACCCACACGAGTAAAGTATCTCAGTAATAAGTATCATAAGTGCCATAAAACAGCAGGACTGGATCATGACTATGATCAAAGTGGGAAAAGCCATCCACTAAAGAAAAGCCTGATCTGATGCCATAGTACTCAATAAGTGGGAAAATCATCCACTAGAGAAAAGCCCGATCCCCGGCTAATGCAAAAACAGACTCAACCCTGATCTGATGCAAAAATAAACATCCGGCCGACCGCCTACTGTCCGCGGTCACCGCAATACCCCACAATGCCACAATCTCGGCTACACTATCCCAAACCCCTGCTCCCACTTGAGCGACAACATCTGAATGCAAAGGAGAGCAATAAAGCATGCCAAGTTCCAATATGATAGTGTAGCAATAAATAGTGGCTAACTAGATGAGCATGCAATTGTACCATTTAAAAGCTGTAAAAAGGTGTCAAATATTTATTTTAAAAAGATTGATTGTTATAAAAGTTATTTGCATGCGAGATTATAGCCTTTGTCCCAATCACAGTGTCCCAAGATAAGTTGTCATATAATCTGTGGGGTTATATTAAATTTTAGGAGAGTTCGTCCCAGCGGTTCTCATCATTTGTCACATTAGTTCGTCCCAATGGTTCTCACCAACTGTCATATTAGTTTGTCCCAATGGTTCTCATCATTTGTCATATTAGTTTGTCCCGATGGTTCTCATCATTTGAATTTTAGGGGAGTTCTAATAATCCCAGTGAGCTTGTCAAAAATGAGGTAAGCAACAACCGCCCACCTCGAGCAGCTCAAACCACACCCAGATAGTCTCCTGACTGTCCACAGTCCCCTAAGACAGTTATCTGCCGAAAACGGTGCCCTACAGCAACACACATTGCACAAGGTGTAAATATACTATTCATAAAACACAGCTTTTGCTATTTTTCAAATAGCACGGGAAAAGAGGAGTTTTTCACCTCTGTACTGAGCTCCAAAAATCCCAGAAAAATCACGGTTGCGTTCCTCGCGAAGATTAGATCAAAATCGACTCATTAAACGTCTCGATCTGATGTTCCTACGCCAAGATAAAAATCGGAGAAGTCGATGCTGTCCAGAAATTACCACAGCAAAAAGGGGGGTAAAAGAGGCCTTGGAAACCGTGCCAAAAGTGCGAAATGGAGCAAAGTGATCAACACGGAAATCGAAGCCTTACCTCTTAGGAACGCGCTGTCGCAAAAATTGTCCAAAAATTCCTCCTGGTTATCCCACAGGGATTTTTCGACTGAACTGCGACGGAAAATGGGCCGAAAAAGAAAACCGTCGCAGTGCGCCGCGTCGCAGATAACTCACTATCAGTAATTCCAAAAATTCTGAAATTTCTAGGAGAGAGAGAGAAGAGAGAGAGGAAGAATTTTCCTAAGGGGCCCAAACTCTGATTCTCTCTCTACGGCTCGAAAACCGAGGTGAGAATGAGGGAGGGGGAGAGATCCTATTTATAATGGGCCAAGGGAATCTTCCCACACGGGATCGGGCAAAACAGGAAACACCGAAATGGACCAACCCGATTGCGCCACGTGTCCACAAAACAGGAAACTGCCATGCAAGGACCACTCAGAATATGCCACGTGTCCACGTGGTGCACGTGCTTGCTCCACGCTCCGGGTTTTCCGGAAAATGTCGGCCAATAGGGAAGCGACACGTGTCACAGTCCCCACCGGCCAGCCAATCACAGCTTGCCACGTGGCAACTGGAATGTTCGGTGCTCCCGGTGCACGCCATGCCCGTGGACCGGGCTCCCACGCGCCTGCCCGCGCCTGCCCGCGCCGCGTGCCGCCGCCTTCCACCTTGCTCTGCCGCGCTCTGCCGCCGCGCCGCCGCCCGCCAGTCGCCGCCGGCCGCCGCCGGCGGCCGGAATTACTGTTCCGGCATGAACAGTGATTTTTCGCCAGAAAAATAAAGTAAATATACCATTTTGATCGTTTTCGCGCGCTGAGTCCAAATCCACCGTCCGTTTTGCTAAATTCTCATTCGAAATTTTGCCGAAAGCTCCCGGAAAAGCCCATTTGCTCCGATTTTTGCGCCGAGTCTATTTTTAATGTCCAATTTCGATTCTACAAGGTCCGTTTCCCGAATAAGCTCCCTACAGTCACTGTTTAATGTTGCACAGTTCCTGCGGGAGTCCGGATCATCACACCCGTCCTTCTTTCTTACGAACAAAACGGGCGCGCCCCATGGTGACACGCTCGGTCTGATGAAGCCTTTATCCAAAAGATCCTCCAGTTGCGCCTTTAGTTCTTTCAACTCGGCGAAGGCCATCCTGTACGGCGCCTTCGTGATGGGTTTAGTGCCCGGATGTAACTCGATGGGAAAGTCGACCTCTCGCTCGGGTGGCATCCCAGGAAGCTCTGCCGGAAATACGTCAGGAAATTCCTTTACGACCGAGATGTCGGATGGAGAGGGGGTGGGTCGAGTCATTAGATCCACCGAAGCCAGATAAGCCACACACCCGCCAGCTATCAGCTTCCTCGCTCGCAATGCGGAAATAACGTTCAAGAAGGATGTGCTCTTACACGCCAGGTAAACATGTTTCGGAAATCCGGGCTTCTGTAGGCATACTTGGCGCTTCTCACAATCGATCACCGCCTGGTATTCGGTGAGCCAATCCATGCCCAACACCATGTCGTATTCTTTTAACGGAATAACTACTAGATCCCAGGGGCAGGATAACCTCCCCAACTTAATTGAACAGGAAGGCACGAAGCTATTTGCTTCAATTGATCCCCCAGGAGTCTGGACGGTCATCAAATAGCTTAGGGGTTTATCCTCTAACAAATGTGCATGCGCAAAGGCGCGGGAGATGAATGAGCGAGACGCTCCGGTGTCAAATAAAGTTCGAGCTCGGAATTCAGAGACTAGAGTCGTACCTGCTACTACGTCCGCTGGTGGTTCGGCTCCTTGCTGGTTCATCGAGTAGACCCTGCCTCCGGGCTGTGGTCGCGCCTCCCCTTCCTGTCGAGACGCCGGGGGACGCGTGGGTGCTCCTGAGGGTGCCCTCCCTCGCCCCTGCGGCTGAGGCGTCGAGGTGGAAGCCGCGGAGGATGCCGCCCCCATGCCAGAGGGGCAATTGAATTGCAAATGGCCGGGCTTGCCACAGCGAAAACAGTGGTCTTGTCTCTTGGGGCATTCCGTGACTCGGTGCGGTCCCCCGCATATGATGCAAGGTTTATCCGCTGGCCGCTGTCCTCCTGCCGGCGTACTCTTGGCCCCGTGTCGTGTCTTGGGGTGTTTTGGGGGTCGGTTCCCGCCAGAGAAGCCCCCTCCGGGGTAGGACTGCGATCGCTTCTTATCTCGATTGTGGTCCGATCCCTCCCGCCGGGCGCGTGTGACGGCGAAGCCATGCTCCACGATAGTGGCCCTGTCGACCACTGCCCGGAAGGTATGTAAATCCGCCGCTTGTACTACTTCGAAGATGTCGCTTCATAACCCATCTACGAAAAGACGGGCCTTGTGGGAATCATCCCGTATGACGAACGGGACACAGTTGGCCAGTCTTACGAACTCTCGTTGATACTCCATAACCGTTCGATCACTTTGTTTGATATGTTTGAGGTCGTCTTCCATCTGTTGGGTTATGTATAATTGGATCTAAATAGGGGAAAAAACACCTAGAGGGGGGGTGAATAGGTGTAAACAGTAAACACTCAAAAATCGTTGCGCAATAAAACCCAATGCGGAAATAAAAAATAACACGCAAGATTTTTACGTGGAAAAACTCCAAACCGGAGTAAAAAACCATGGGACCGATCACACGGCGAAATCCACTAGAATTAAACACGTACAAGGTGATTTATCGTACACACTTACGACTCAACCTTTTCCATACGCTCCTAGTAGATCTTCTCCGCTCGCTCCGCAACGCTTCTCGAATCCACGATCAGCGCCCAACGCCGAATCCACGGCGTCCAACGTCGAGTCCACGACGTCCGACCGAATCCACGGTCTTCACCCAATAGCACGTCTCCAATCCACGAACGTACCTGGCTCCGAATCCACGAGAGCGGTTGCACCTTGAATCCACAAGGCCACGCGAGTCCACGCGCCGATTTTTTGGGAAAATTGTTGTTTTTGGGTGGTGATGATCCGCCAAATACTTAGATTAGAAATAGATCGGAAATACCATCTAAGTATTCATTAATTTGATTCTACTCAAAATCTGAGTTTGGAAAATCTAGAATCAAATTAATCAATATAGATGAAGAAACATAGAATTAAATCTATTGATTTCCTTTCTTCTCTATATGTGGATTTTTCTTTCGATCGTATTTTTCGTATTTCGATCTCTGTTTCCTAAGAATAAATTATAGGGTCTATTTATAGGTTAGAAACCATTGAAAGAAGATAAGCATCAAAAACTAACCATTTCTGGAAATTTACAGGACGACAGTCCGGACTGGAATTGACGGTCCGGACTGTTTCAGCGAAACAGACTATTTCCAGAAAAGAAGACATTCGGGGTCCGGACTGAAATTCCACGGTCCGGACTGTTCATGCAATTCCTTCAAATTACACGTTCGGGGTCCGGACTGAAATTCCACGGTCCGGACTGTTCATGCAATTCCTTCAAATTTCACGTTCGGGGTCCGGACTGAAATTCCACGGTCCGGACTGGAATTGCTTATGAACCAACCTCTGTTCGGGGTCCGGACTGTAATGTCCGATCCGGACTCTGAACATGTAAAGTGTCCAGTTTTTGATTTTTTATGCAATAACAAATTCATCCAAGTGTTTCTACACTATGACGAGTATTCGGATCACCAAAAATCTTTAGTTAAACGTACCTGATCCTTTTGAATTCTTCTTTCTTGAGATTGAGGTATATGATCCAAGCTACTCATCTTCAATCTTCAAGACTTAAACAAATTCACAAAATACGCTAACTTAAATTCCGTAACAATCTCCCCCTTTAGCGATTTCGTGACAAAACACAAATCCACTCAAGAAAATTCAAAAAGATATTTTTGTTGATATCACCATACAACAAAAATTTACAATGGAGATCCAAAATAAAAATAAATACATGAGATAAACTCCTAAGACAGGCTCTAGACTTAGACATCTGTACTCTCTGCAAAAGAAATCATTCTTGACAAAAGAGATCGTTAGATACCTCAAGAATTTTCAACAATCAAAACCAAACACAGAGATAGAGTTTATACTCACTATGACATTTATGCATTCAGATATGTAATTGGATCACAATTAAAAATCTACATATCTTCTAAGCAGTAAAGATCCAAATGTCACAGAAATGTTAGTCAACATCAACTTGTTAGTTATATTACATGCCCAAATAGTTAGTCGAATAGTTAGTAGGGACATGCATTCAAATCACAAGATAAACCCAAAGTTGAAGTTATACTTACCTTAGTTTCAAGTTGTCACACAGTTCTCACACAAGCATTGTTCAAGCATTGTTGAAGCATTGTTCAAGCATCTCTCCCCCTTTTTGTCACAAAACTTAGCCAAAATTGCAAATTGTAAGGAGAGTTAAAAAGTTCAAATAACTAGAAAAACCTGAGAACTAAAAACTAAAACTAGAAACCTGCAAAAGACTAAAAACCTGCACAAAAAGATGTTAGAGAAACAAATTAGTCATCTGAGTCTGAAGCATCAGAGGCACTACAACCCATCTTAGAAAACATTTTCTTCATCAATTTCTTCATCGAGGACACTGTCTTGGTCAATGTGATTTGGGACGCGGTGATGATTTCAAGTTCTTCTGAAATTCGCCTCTGTTCTTTCGTGATCTGCTCTTGTTCAAAAGATAAGCGTTGTTGTTGCTTATAAATTGAGGTGACCGATGCGTCATCATCTGGCGCGGGTGCTTGCCGTGACGGAGATGTAGATGTGCCGACGCAAGGTTTCTTTCCGGATGAAGGAGTTGGAGTGACATGAGGTAGTTTATGAAGAGATTTGACAATGGTGGATTCATTTATCATTCCCAAGCAATGTTGATAAGATGTTGAGCTGATGTCAATCTGAAACTTTTTCAAGATCCTCATAATTATCAAAGGAAAAGAAAGTCTTTCGGACGGATGAGGATGCTCAACATATCTAGACATTCTATTCCAAATTATGTAAGGGATGTTCATGTTCAACCCCACGGCCTCAGAAGGATGACCTAGGAGATATAAAAACAGCATTCTATCCCATCTCACAACCTTATTCTGCATGTTAGGGAGAATGTTGTAACACGTGATGAAGTTGAGAAACCGGTATTCAAGCCGGAGTTGTTTGGACTTAACAGACTTTTCTGTTGATTCAGTGCCTTCCAAACAAATTCCTTTTATAACTGTTTGCCACAGAGCATTCGTCAAGCTTTTTCCAGTTAAATAGTTAATCCGCGATCTACTCGATGGCATTCCTAGGACTTCCCCGATTAACTGCGGAGTTATTTTAAGTCTCATTCCTTGGATATTTGTGTAAAACTGCATCGAACCATGTTCATCTTCCTGAAGATGTCTTGCATTTGTGTAAAAGGTTCTCACACGATGCAAACAATACCCAAGTAATTCCGGGAATCTGCAAACTTGAATAAGATTAGCTTGTTCAATCAAAATCCCGAACTCCAGTGAGTGATCTCGGAGAGCACCAATGTTGACATGTCTTTCTCCGATGCATTCTGGATGTTCAAATGCCCTAAGACGGTCAGTATTAATGAACACTTCTTCCAAGCGAGGCGGAGAATCAGGAACTATTGGTTTGTTAATATCAACATCTCGTGCTTGTCCAAAGCGTCGAGCTAGTCTGTCACGCCCCGCGGTCGAAACTGCGACCCGGGCTCGCCAACAGATCCGCCGTCTGTACGGAAACTGCCGTACAGACGAAGCGTCTAACCTGCAGAAAGAAAGATCTACAGTAAACAGATATCAGAGAGCTGAAAGTAAACTACTAATAGGATGTAATCCGAACACTGTACAACTGAAACAATACTATAACCATCTCCCAAATACGATCGTATATATATATATAAAAAGTCCTCGATACAGAACTCAAAAGGGAGGTATCTCCAATATACATCAGTGTACAAACTCTCGATACAGGAAAATATCCTCACTACATCAGTCTCTCAAACTGTAAAATAAAGTACAACTCAATACCTCTCTACAAAGGTCTCTCAACAGAGGAAGAAGAAGTAACCAACAACCGAAGCTCTCCTCTGAAGGGGGGGTACCGCTACACTCCAACGACGGGTAGGGAACTAGCTCGCGACTCCCTCGCCTCGGTCCGAAGGATCAGCAACAGGAGCACGGGAACAGAAGAAGAAGTCCCTGGGGAAAAGACACCACGACGGGTGTGAGAACTACTTCCCACAGTAGTTCTCAGTGGGTGCCGTCAACAAGTCCAACGGTCTGCCCACCAAGTCTACCAGAGGTAAAAGATAACAGGCAAAGAAATCTGAACAAGAAAAGCTGGAACTACTCTACAGCTACCAAGCCTCTAACTAGATACTCAAAAGTGGGACAGAGGAAAGTAAATGAAACCACTCGCACACAAGGTGCTCAAACGACCCAATCGAACTGACTGCCTCATAGGGTCCAGTCAAACCTGCGCCCGACGACAAGGAACGCACCTGCCCACTACCACACATCCACATGAGGACGGGAATTACGTGGGGCGTCCTGTCCGCCTAACTCACCCCTCGCGCAATACTGCCTCAACAGGCCAACCACCGCATCCACTGCGGCATCTCAGGGGGCGCGGCCCCAACTGAGGAAAACGGCGCGGCATAGAGTAATCAACATTGGCATATGCAGGCTAGTCAAAATCCACGCTCACTCACAGAACGGTAGGACTCAAGATTCCCAAATATCTCGCACAACAGTCGGAGCACTCTCGACGACTCAGCTGATCGGCTAACACGAAACCTGAGACACTAGCCTCTCCAACAGCTCGCAGCACAAAGCTCACTGACTGGAGATACACCACAGCCAGGAGCGACCCACAACTCAGGGAAACAGGACAGGTCGGACATCACTCAACGACCTAGGACTACCGTCAACCACAACGGTTCCCAACAACACCGACCGGAAGATACTCGACGGCCCGGGTCTGCCGTCTGCACAACGGCTCCCTCCACGACGGCACAACAGGGAAACAAGACCTCCCGGGACTACCGTTTACCCAAACGGCTCCCGACACAGAAAAGCAACCCGCTACAACTACCAGACTCCACTCTGCTCCCAAGCAAGAGTGCAAAAGCATCCCACACTAAAAGCAAGTCCCGACCTCTCGGCCCACTACCCGGGCGAGGAAACACTATGTCCAGGAATGAAAGAACAGTGTGGATGTCTAAGCATAAATAACCCTAGCCCAAGTGAGGGTTTTCTACTAGTCTGGTTACACATGCAACATATGACGGGGGTGCTAGATCAAGTTCCAAGATAACTATATTAACAGATACTAAAAGGAATAACAATTCCTATAATCTAGCATGCTACACAATGAAATAACTATCATGCATAGTCCTACATCAGTAGAAATACTGTACAGTCCATAAAGCTTGGAGATAAGGCCACCCACCTCGATTTGCCACCAATTGCTCGTAGACACTTGCAATTGGCCTCCACGCGATCCGCTGCGCAAACGGGGCATGCCGCCGGAGTCCGCACCAAAAACGGAGTCTGCACATAAAACGGTGCACGGTGTCAGGATCCGCACGCAAAACGGAGTCCGCACGCAAAACGGTGCACGGTGCCAGGATCCACACGCAAAACGGGGTCCGCACGCAAAACGGTGCACAGTGCCGGAGTCCGCACGCAAAACGGTGCACGATGCCAGGATCCGCCCGCAAAACGGGGTCCGCACGCAAAACGGTGCACAGTGCCGGAGTCCGCACGCAAAACGGTGCACAGTGCCAGGATCCGCCCGCAAAACGGGGTCCGCACGCAAAACGGTGCACAGTGCCGGAGTCCGCACGCAAAACGGTGCACAGTGCCGGAGTCCGCACGCAAGACGGTGCACGGTGCCAGGATCCGCCCGCAAAACGGGGTCCGCATGCAAAACGGTGCACAGGGGGTTAAAAACAGTCTAAAAGAATGCTCCAAGAACTGTACAAAAATACAGTAAAACCAACGCACGGGACTTACACGTTTGCGCCGCCGTCGCCGCACCACTCCGCCGGGCGTCCTCGCACGCAAAACGGAGTCCACGACGCGCCGCCGCACCTCACGCCACCTCCCTCCTCACTCCCTCTCGCTCTCGGTTGCCGAAGAAAGAACGAAGGAAAGGGAATGGCGGTGCGGGGAAGAAGAAGAAGAAGAAGAGAAGGGGCGGTCCACCAGGCCGGTCCACGGAGCCGGTCCACCGCGTGGACCAATGGGGAAGCCCCAACCGGCCGGTCCACGGCCAAAACGGTGCACCAGGCGCAGCGCGCCCCGGCCGTGCCACGTGGACGAACCACCGCGCGCCACGCGGCGCGCGGCCGTCACGCGCCACACGGGCGCGTGACACCGTGCCCCGCGCAGGCGCGGGACACCACGCGCGCCACACGGGCGCGCGCCCCCCACGCCCGCGCGGGCGCCAACTGGGGGCCGCCACGTGGCGGCCCCTGCTCTGACCGCGCAGGCGCGCGTTCCCAACGCGCGCCTGCTGGCGCGCACTGCGCAGCGCGCCGCCGCCCACCTCGGGAACCGTGCCGCGCCTCGCCTCGATTTTCGTGCCGTTTGTCTCGAAAAACGCGCACTTCATCCGGGCTCCAAAACCAACAAATAAATAGTCCACTCTTAGCGATTTCGCGCGCTGAATCCAAAAACGATGTCCGTTTCTCCAAATTCTCACCCGAAAATTTGCTGAATGCCAACTCGATCCGATTTCCGCGCCGGGTCCATTTTTAAAGTCTGATTTGCTAAATTCGAACTCTAAAAATTCCCGAAGGCGACCGGAGAGGTAAACTTTTATCCGGACTTCACCCGGAGTCTAATTTTGACATCTGAGTCGCGCGAAATTACTTCTAAACACCCGACGGGTCCTCCAATTCCCCACGGGGTCTCAAATTAAGTCCGAAGTCCACCACGTGTGTCCCAATTGCGCGCAAACACCAACGACACATCCCGCAGGCCTCCAGTGATGCAACTAAATCCCAAATTGCATCACTAATCCATAACTTGGGCCCGACACGCGCACAAACACTCCCAACGGCCACTAAAAGCTGCCCAACAACCAGCAACTCCTACGCCGGGGATTCCGGGACCTCACACCGGGACCTCACATAGTCGTTTCCTTTTCACCGAGATGGATGGTGAAGTCATTGGCGCTTTTCCTCTATCCATGGTAGTTTTTCCTTTCGATGTGTCAGAAGTCTTTCTCGTTGACTTAGCAGACGTCTCTTCTTCATTCATTAATTCGTCCCAATTTACTTCATCCTTTTCTGACTCAGTTGCTGAATCTTCTAGCTGAACACATTCTCCTTTACGGAAAGGTTTCTTCGCTCTCTTTAACTTATTTGTCGCTCTTGTGTGTACCATTGTGACCAGAAGGAAGATTATCCATGAGAAATCCATTGCTGTTTGTGCTTAAGAAGGAAGAGTCCTGTGAGCACACCTCAAGAACACGAAAAATTGTTAATTTTCAAAAATCTGAAAAATTGAACTCAAACAATCATAATCATGTAGAGAGACTAGGGATCAAATTAGTTTTGCAAAAAGAATTTTAAAAATAGATCAATTCCATGATTTTCAAAAATTCTCAAAATATGCCTTAAAACCGAAATTTTTGAAAACAAAGCCCAAAAATTTGTTTATCATGAAAAAACCTAGCATATAATCAAAACTAATGTTCCCAGAGTTCTTATTTCAAAAGAAGTTTGATCAAAAACCATCCACAAACGAAAAAGATTCAAGTTTTCTTCCACGTTTTGAGCAAAAACATGAAAAACTGAGAAAAACGGAGATTTTGATCTAAAGAACTCACTTTGATTCGAAGAAAACGAGTTGGGAAGCTCCAAGATGTTTGCTTTCTAGAGAGAGAAACTCTAGGAGATTTAGAAACAAAAGATTGGATGAAATAAAATCAAAAACCTCTTCGTTTCATATAAACCCTAGCCGCGGTCCGGACTGCCTGAGGAACCAGTCCGGATCGGCTACCCGCAGGATTTTCCTGCGTTCGGGATCCGGATCACTTGCCCAGTCCGGATCGGCTCCAACTTTTTCTTCAGAAAAATTCAGAAAAATTCCAGAAAATCCAGAAAAAGTATGTAAGCACTTTTGTGTATCAACTTTAAACAAAAATCATCGTTTCATACAACAAGAAATAGATTATGCAAAATCTATCAAAAATATCCAAAAATGAAACGAAAATTTATAAAAATTAAATCCCTTAAAGTTGAACAACTTCAATCACATCTACTTGATCTTATGAGTAATGCTTTTATCAAATCATCAATTTGGTAAAGAAAATGAAATACCAAGATCAATAGATGTTTGAAATCCCAGATAAGTTAGATAATATATCTAGACAATCTGTTGAAGAGAGTGGCTCTTTGAGCATCTTTCATTAAAATTCCCACCTTATACCAACCTTGAAATTTGACAGAGTCAAGTATTTCAATATGCATTTTATTTAATCAAAATTGAAAAACCATGCTTGGTATACATGTGGTAGCTGCACACAGTACTCGGACGACCGAGGTGGTAGCTCTTTCCTCCATGTGGTGGTAGTTTTCACACTCCTCATTGGGATGTAACTCTTTCCACATCTTTTGAGCATATTACATTTCTTTGACTCCCCCTCAATTGGCTATCAATTATTTAATATATAAGGTATTCAACCAAAAATTGATCTCGCATTCATACTCGACTAAATAGTCAAATAAGATAATGACTATACCAAGAGATCATTGAGAGAGAAATTGACTTTGATCACTTAAAAGATGACTTAATTGACATAAATGATCATTGCAACATTGAAATATTATGATATCAAAAGCATAATAAATTTCTAAATGCGTGAAAGGATGCAATTAAAGTCAATATAACTAATGCTCAATTAATGTTCTATGTACAAACATAGATAAAGAACAAAAACACAAAAACAAAACCTAACCTAAGCATTGGTTTCAAAAAGAGATTATTTCAAGGAAAGCATGCCAATTGCTTTACGCAAGTGAATAAATCGTTTTTGATCCAAAGGTTTTGTTAAAATGTCAGCTAATTGATCCTCAGTTGAAATATATGAAAGTTGAAGAATATTTGATTCAACTAGCTCTCTAAGAAAATGATATCTAAGTTCAATGTGTTTTGTTCTAGAGTGCAACACAGGGTTTTTGGAAATGTTTATAGCACTAGTGTTGTCACATAGAATGGTTACCGAAGTTGCTGAAATTCGAAAGTCGCTCAACACACTTTTCATCCAAATGAGTTGGGTTGAACAACTACTCGCTGAAATATATTCCGCTTCGGCAGTCGAGAGTGCTATGCAGTTTTGCTTTTTACTATGCCATGCAACAAGGCAATGGCCAAGATAAAAACATGCACCACTCGTGCTTTTCCGATCATCCACAGATCCTGCCCAATCGGCATCTGAGTATCCAACAATATCCAGACTTGTTCCCATAGGATACCAAATTCCGAAATTTATTGTTCCTTTGATATACCGGATGATCCGTTTCACCGCTTTCAGGTGAACCTCCTTTGGTGCTGATTGATATCTCGCGCAAATCCCAACACTAAAGGATATATCCGGGCGACTAGCCGTGAGGTAAAGTAGACTTCCAATCATACTGCGATAAAGTTTCTCGTCTACATTCTCACTAAGTGATTCACTTCCAAGTCCCTTATGGCTAGTTCCCATTGGAGTCGGAAAATCCTTAGAATTTTCTAAATCAAACTTTTTGACCAACTCCATTGCATACTTGGATTGACACAGTGAATGCCTTCATCACTTTGTTTAACTTGTAATCCAAGAAAATATGTCAATTCGCCCATCATGGACATCTCAAATTCGCTTTCCATGGTCTCCGCGAATTTAGAAGCATCATTATCTCTTGTTGCACCAAATACAATGTCATCGACATAGATTTGTGCTACAATGAAATTATTTTGATAATGCTTCACAAAGAGAGTCCTGTCAGCTCCCCCTCGAGTATAGCCCTTTTCCAAAAGGTGCTTTGTCAACCTTTCGTACCATGCTCGCGGTGCTTGTTTCAGACCGTAAAGAGCCTTTTTCAAACGAAAAACATGGTTAGGTAGTTTATGGTCTACAAAACCTTTCGGTTGAGCCACATAAACTTCCTCATTTAAAAACCCATTTAAAAAGGCGCTCTTAACGTCCATTTGAAATAATTTGATTTTAAAATGACAAGCAATCGCAAATAGGATACGAATGGACTCGAGTCTAGCTACAGGGGCGAAAGTTTCATCAAAGTCTATACCTTCTACTTGAGAGTAGCCTTGAGCAACTAAACGTGCTTTGTTCCTGATGATAGTACCATCCTCATTTTTCTTGTTCTTGAAAATCCATTTGGTATCTATCACATTGTGTTGCTTCGGAGGCTTCGTTAATTCCCAGACTTTGTTTCGCTCAAATTGATGGAGCTCTTCCTGCATTGCTTTAATCCAGTAATCATCTTGAAGAGCTTCATCGACATTCTTTGGTTCGATTAATGATACGTAGCAAGCGAATCCGCAAACCAATTGTCTCCGAGTTCTAACTCCTTCTTGTGGGTCTCCAATAATGTTCGATTCAGGATGATCCTTGGAGATGCGTAACGTTTGAGGTAACGGAGTACTCGGAGGTACATGAGATGATTCCTGCACATCAGATAAACTTGAAGAACCGTTAGATGCATCATTATTATCGAAAGAATTGTTATGAGAAGATGCATTAGCAGGTGTATCATCATCAAGAGAGATATCGAGGGTAGATTTTTCAGATGCAAAGTGAAAAGCTTCATCTACTTTAACATTTATCGATTCTACGATCGTCTTAGATTCCAAGTTAAATACTCGATATGCTCTACTGTTTGTAGAATAACCCAAGAAAATCCCTTCGTCACTTCGAGAGTCAAATTTTCCAAGATTCTCGCGGTCACGTAAAATAAAACACCGACTCCCAAAGATACGAAAATATTTGATGTTAGGTTTTCTACAAAACCATAGTTCATATGGTGTATTTAAAGTCCCCGGGCGCAAATACACTCGATTAATTACATAGACAGCAGTGTTCACCGCTTCAGCCCAAAAATATAACGGTAAATTCCGGCTGTGAAGCATAACACGTGCCATCTCTTGTACAACCCTGTTTTTGCGCTCGACTACACCATTCTGTTGAGGTGTATAGGGTGCTGAGAATTCATGTTTAATGCCGTTGGAAGTGCAAAAATCAATGAATTTAGAATTTATGAATTCTCCACCTCTATCACTTCTAACACGAGTAATCTTTTCATTCTTTTCAATCATAATACGATGGCAAATCTCGTGAAAAGAATCAAAAGTATCAGCTTTCTCTTTTAAAAATGCTACCCAAGAATATCTAGAGAAATCATCAACCAAAAGAAAATATACCATTTACCTCCCAAAGATGGTTGACGAGTTGGCCCCATTAAATCCATGTGCAAAAGTTCCAAAGGCCGTTTTGTACCAATGTGGTTCAAGTTCTTGTGTGCAGTCCTTGACTGTTTTCCCTTCTGGCAACCGCCACACACAATGTTTTGTTTAAGTAAAAGTTTCGGAACCCCCTTGACCACATCCTTGTTTGAAATTCTAGCAAGTTCCTTAAAGTTTATGTGACCTAGCCTTTCATGCCAAAGTGTTTCATTATTCAAAGAGGCTAAGTTACAATTTTCAGAAATTTTACTAGGAACAACATAACAATTGTTTTCAGATCTAACCCCTTTTAAAAAGAAAACATGGTCCTTATCAGTTACAGTACATTCAACAGATGAAAAATTAACTGAATAACCATTGTCACAAAGTTGACTAATACTTATGAGGTTAGTCTTAAGGCCATCAACAAATAACACATTACTCAAAACCGGGCCTTCTGGAATAGCTACAGTTCCTTTTCCAACAATTTTGGAAGACCGACCGTCTCTGAAAACTACAAGTCCTCTGGAGATTTTCTCAAAGTTTTGAAAGCAGTTTTTGTCACCGGTCATGTGACGGGAACACCCGCTATCCAGATACCAAGACGAATTATCATATGCATGCAAGGAAATATTAGTAACAAGACAAGGGAAAATTTCACCTTTGCGCACCCAAACCTTTTTGGACTGCGTCGGTAATGATCGTGAAGTTATTCTCCTAGGTGAAAGCGTCTTGCTAGATTGATTGCTGCTCCTTGATGATGTCGTCTTGCGCGGTGAACTACCAAGGCTCTTTTCCTTCGAATGATTTGCATTTGATTTCCGAGGAATCACCTTTTTGGTAGTCGTTGCAAGAAGTGCTTGAGTTGAGCGTTTGACTCCCATCTTGCAATTTCTCCTTATGTGCCCTGAAAAACCACAACGAAAACATACCTTAGTCTTGACGATCCCGAAGAGGATGAAGTAGGCTTGTTGTCGTTGCTTGTCGCGAATTCCGGTGTCGGAGGAGGAGATACCGACTGAGGCACAAAAACTGTTCCACTCGAACTAGGACTGTCTCCAGTTTGAGTGTATCCGAGGCCGAAACGGTTTGTTTGACCAAGACCAAGAAGCTTGTCCAACTTACTCCTTCCAGAAGAAAATCTCTTTAGTCATCCTTGAGTTGGAAAATGGTCTTTGTCATTTCCATTTTTTCCTGTCGAGCCTCGTTGTAGAGCTTCAAGAAGTAATTCGCTTTATCCACCATTTTTACATGTTCCTTCTCGAAATGCTCATTTTTCTCTTGAAGGGAAACATTTGTCTTGATCAGATTATCCCTTTCCACTTCAAGAGCGTTTGAGAGAGAAGTTGCCCTTTTTACTTCTTCTTCGAGATCCTGCAATCTCCCTCTCAAACTCCTGTTTTGCTTTGCCAGTTTCTTTGAATCCCTCAAAAGCTTATGGTAGGCAAGAGCAAAATCTTCACCTTCAGAATTACTCGATTCGTCGTCCGTTGCATTCTTTTCAACATGGGAGGAGTTGGACAATGAATCGGATGTACTTGCCATTAAGCACATGAAGGGTGAAGATGTGGACGCGTGGAATGCCGTCGCGTTGTCTTCTTCATCACTTGAAGATGACTCATTTGACGTTGAGTTGTCATCCCAAGTGACGACTTGCATCGCCTTCTTCTTTGCCGGATTCTTGTTGGGACACTCCGTTGCAATGTGGCCGTAGCCTCGACATTTGAAGCACTGTACTTGTCCCTCTGAACTTTTCTTATCCTTTGAGAAGTTCTCTTGCTTTCTTGACTTGTAGCTTGAAGAACCCTTGCCTTTCTTCGACTTTCCGAAGGATGGAGTTTTGCTTGAATTACCCCTTCGAAAGTTGCGGCGAAACTTCCTTGTCAAGAGAGCGAGCTGCTTCTCAAAGTCCTCCATAGATAGGTTCTCGTCATCGTCTGAGGAGGATGAATCCGCGTCTTCTTCTTTAGTTGATTTCAATGCATAACCTGAAGACTTAGAAGAGGATGCTTTTCCAGAAGAATAGTTAGTAGGAAATGTCATTTCATAAGTTTGTAATGCACCAACTAATTCTTCTACACGCATTTCGTCCGGGTGTTTAATTGTTTCAATGGCTGCGACCTTGGGCGAAATCGTTCAGGAAGAGTTCTTAAAATCTTTCTTACAACTTTAAATTCTGGAATCTTCTCTCCCAAGTTAGCACATGAGTTCACGATGTCTTGCAATCGTGTGTAATAGTCTGTGAAAGATTCATTTTCTGCCATAGAAATAGAGTCAAACTTGCTCGTAAGCATTTGCAGTTTCTGAATCTTCACAAGGTTAGTTCCCTCATGCGTAACTTGAAGAACATCCCAGATTTCTTTCGCAGTCTCACATGCCGAGACGCGAGAGAACTCAGTTTGTGACAAAGCATTAAATAGAGCATTAATTCCTTTGCCATTGTAAGAAGATGAATCAATCTCTTCCTTGGTCCATTTCGACCTAGGTTTTAAGGTGCGAACATCAGCAATAATTTCAGTTGGATTAGACCATCCTAATTCAATTGATTGCCACACCCTTTCGTCGATGGAAATTAAAAAGGCTTTCATCCGTACTTTCCAGTACGCATAATTTGTTCCATCGAAGAAAGGGGGTCGATTGATGTTTCCACCTTCAACCATTGTTTACAACCCTATTCCCGCTCTGATACCACTTGTTGGGTTATGTATAATTGGATCTAAATAGGGGAAAAAACACCTAGAGGGGGGTGAATAGGTGTAAACAATAAACACTCAAAAAATCATTGCGCAATAAAACCCAATGCGGAAAAAAAAATAACACGCAAGATTTTTACGTGGAAAAACTCCAAACCGGAGTAAAAAACCACGGGACCGATAACACGGCGAAATCCACTAGAATTAAACACGTACAAGGTGATATAACGTACTCACAGACGACTCAACCTTTTCCATACGCTCCTAGTAGATCTTCTCCGCTCGCTCCACAACGCTTCTCGAATCCACGATCAGCGCCCAACGCTGAATCCACAGCGTCCAACGTCGAGTCCACGACGTCCGACCGAATCCACGGTCTTCACCCAGTAGCACGCTTCGAATCCACGAACGTACCTCGCTCCGAATCCACGAGAGCGGTTGCACCTTGAATCCACAAGGCCACGCGAGTCCACGCGCCGATTTTGGGTAAATCGTTGTTTTTGGGTGGTGATGATCCGCCGAATACTTAGATTAGAAATAGATCGGAAATACCATCTAAGTATTCATTAATTTGATTCTACTCAAAATCTGAGTTTGGAAAACCTAGAATCAAATTAATCAATATAGATGAAGAAACATAGAATTAAATCTATTGATTTCCTTTCTTCTCTATATGTGGATTTTTCTTTCGATCGTATTTTTCGTATTTCGATCTCTGATACCCTAAGAATGAATTATAGGGTCTATTTATAGGTTAGAAACCATTGGAAGAAGATAAGGATCAAAAACTAACCTTTTCTGAAAATTTACAGGACGGCGATCCGGACTGGAATTGACGATCCGGATTGTTTCAGCAAAACAGACGATTTCCAGAAAAAAGACATTCGGGATCCGGACGAAATTCCACGATCCGGATCGTTCATACAATTTTCAAATCACACGTTCGGGATCCGGATTGAAATTCCTGATCCGGATCGTTCATGCAATTCCTTAAATTTCATGTTCGGGATCCGGATCTGAAATTGCACGATCCGGATGGAATTGTTATGAACCAACCACCCTTCGGGATCCGGATTGTAATGTCCGATCCGGATCCTGAACATGTCCCATGTCCAGTTTTTGATTTTTATGCAATAAAAATTCTTCCAAGTGTTTCTACACTATAAGAAGTATTCGGATCACCAAAAATCTTTAGTTAAACGTACCTGATCCTTTTGAATTCTTCTTTCTTGAGATTGAGGTATATGATCCAAGCTACTCATCTTCAATCTTCAAGACTTAAACAAATTCACGAAATACGCCAACTTAAATTCTGTAACACCATCTGCTGCTTAACACTATTGGGAAAGAACGCCCCAAATAGTTCCTCTCTAAAAACAGTCCACGACGGAAGAGAGGCAGTTGTAGCTGGGTCCGGGCGCACCGTCTTCCACCAAATGCGTGCGTTCCCCTCAAGGAAGTGAACGGCTAAAGGGACCCGTTCATGCTCTTCCATCATCAAATCCTTGAACAGCTTTTCCATGGTGTCCACCCACTTTTCTACGACCCAGGGGTTGGTAGTTTCTCCCTCAAAAACGGGTGGATCATGCTTCTTAAACTCTGCCAAGCTTGTCCTAGCTCGTTCCCGTTCGCTTCGCTGTTCCGCGGTCCCTCCGGTAGCTGCGGTACTTCCGGGGGTATGAATCATCGCCGCCTCTCTTGCTGAGCCTTCCATAGTGGCTCCTACCGCAGGCTCTGATGCTGCCACCGTGGGAGAATCCGTCGGAGCCATAGCCTGCTCTGCCGACACACCCGTCACCGTAGTCTGCCGGGGCGCGGTTGCTGTCGCACAGCCCGCCCCTGGCGGCTCTACAGTGGGGGCTGTCGGTTCGTGGGGTGGGGCCGAGGCGTCCTCTGCCGTTGTAGTTGTCTGCCGTTGCGTTAACTGGCGAACTTGTTCCATCAATGTTGCCAGTTGTCCAGCCATCTCCCGTAGCTGTTGTCGGAGGAGTTGGCTTTCCGCGGCGGCTGGGGCTGTGCCTTCTGCCCCCGAGTTGTCGGTCGATGACCTAGTCCGGGCCATCTTTTGCTGTACACACAGAAGTCGCATTAACCCTAAGGTTCCTGGCCTAATACTTGACCTACAAAAACACTGAGGCTATGACCCTTGTTCCCCGCACACTCACGTTCTAGGACACCTACGACTTGGTTATCTCACGTCCAATTTTGGTGGTGGGATCATGCACTGCGGATATTAGTGACCGACTACTGTGGTTAAAGCTGTTTTCTCTGATACCATAAAATCTATCACGCCCCGGAGGTCTCAAGATTAGCGAAAAGCGTGTATATTTTTTTTTTTGTAATTAATCAATCAAATGAGAACGACCTCGCCTACCGGTGCGCGACAGACCGCCACATATACAAATTCACCCTTCAAACGGACAGAGTCTCCTTTGTATATGCACGGCGTCACGTTCACAACAATGTCATTCACAACAATCAACATGCACTTTAACCACACAGCCACAGTGAACAAATACTAGCAAGCAAAACATTCAGTATCAATAAAATAACCTACAAGTTTGCAAACGGTGTCCACTTGACACCCGAACCTTGAAAAGCGTCTAACATTCACATTAAGGCGGCTTTATTGTTTGAAAGGATAAACCGACAAAGTTTTCAAAGTGGTGCCCACACGACACCTTATTTTTGAAAGTCATTTTCGAAATCCTTTTACATCGTAAAACGGCTGCAAAGCTGAATTAAAATATAACCATATCCAAACAATTAATTACATGTCCACATATCCAGCATGATCCACACCCACACCAAAAACTAAAGAGGAAAAAGAGAGAGATAACCGATAAAGAGTTTAACCAAAGGCCTCATACGGCCAAACATAGGGTCCGCGATGCCTCACCACCGTCCCGCTGTACTTACTTAGTTGGACCTGTCACGGAGTGGGTAACGTCAGTGACAAATAAAGTAGATGTTGTAACATTAACAAACAGGAAATTAGAATAAGTTACACTGCACCGGAACCTTTCGCTATCCTTCGCCCTGAAACTTACTTTACTCACTTACTTTACTTTACTTTAGTGACACCGTCCCATCAGGGTAGTCGACGAATCTCCCCACGGGATATCTGATGCTCTTACCCCTTCACGATGCACGGGCGACAAGTAGCGATCGTGAAGAGGTCCCCAAACAACACATGTGGGGCACACGGGTCATATAGACCACTTCTCCGGAAAAGTACACCCATGCGGGGGCCATTCCGCCTGTGTACGTGCAGCATTCAACAATAGGGATGCCGGGATCGGCGTAAATTAATTGTTGCGACACTTAGTCGCCACCAGCATTAGCCAAGAAGATTACACATTATGCGAAGGGTTAGTTTACAGAAAACACTTCATCTACTTTATTGAACAGGTTAATACATTCTTTTTAATGTTATACTGCACCTAATGCACTTACAGCACCGATTGCATAAGAACCCACCTGGTCGCGGAAGGATCGGGGTACTATGAGTCTCGGACACTCTCCCGCTGCACACCTGGACCTAAAGAAATCCCAGAAACAACAGTCAATAACTTATAAATATTTACCGGAAAAGACCACCCCATTAACTCCGCGCCGTATCCCCAAACGGCGTCAAGAACCATGCTTACCGACTCCTGCGCGCCCGCAAATCCCCTTCCCCGCAAGCATTGCCGCCCGCACGGGGATTGCCCGCGCTGAGACTGCCCGCGTGGTGCCCGCACTGTGCGGGTACGAGCCGGGCGGTGCCCGTGCGGGTGCGGGCCACGCGGTGCCCGCGCGGGTGCGGGCCGCACGGTGCCCACGCGGTGCCCATGGGGCGGCCGCGCGGCGCCCCCGCGGGTGAAGGCCGCGCGGTGCCCGCGCGGCGCCCGAGCGGCGCCCGTCCGCGCGGTGCCCTAGCGGCACCGCGTGTCTCCTTCGCCCGCGCGGTGCCCTAGCGGTACCGCGCGTCGTCCGCCCGCGCGCGCACCGTGCCCTAATTTCGCACGGTGATGGCGGCGGGCGGCGGAGACGAGGGAGACGGAGACAGGAAGACACCAAAAACCCCACGAAAGAAAATCCGGAAAAATACCACGAAAATAAACACTTACCGGATTCTCCGACGGGGTGAAGCCGATCACGCTAAGGTTCCGGTACGCGTCTCGGGGTGATCGGATCCGCCGTCTTCTCCCTTTTCCTTTCTTCCGATTAGGGTTCCGCCTCTCTTTCCCTTTTCTTCTTCTTTCCGCTCTCACAGCTAGGGTTTCGTATTTTCTCTTTTTAACTTTTCTTAACGAAGGAAAATTAATTAAATTATTTATTTTCTTTTCGACTCGTACGTAAAAGAAAATCCTTTTTTCCCTTTTTCGTCACCGGATAATTAATTAATTAATTAATTATCCCCCACGAAATAACCCACCTTATCTCCAACGGGTGCAAGATATTTTGCACGGATTTCGATGCACGACTAATCACCGCCTCACTAAGGATTCCGTTCCGGAAGATCCCGACATCGGATTTCCGATCCGATCGCACCGTCGGTCATCATTTTCTGCGCTCTATCGCAGAAAAATACAAGCACCGCAAACACCGACCGACTACCCAAATGTAATATTTCCGGAGTACTAAAAAAAACATTATGCTAGAAGGAGGGTTAATTATTACAAAAAACCGTGTCATTACATGACAACTGGATTGAAGCTATGCAGGAAGAGCTCCATCAGTTTGAACGGAACAAAGTCTGGGAATTAACGAAGCCTCCGAAGCAACACAATGTGATTGGTACTAAATGAATTTTCAAGAATAAGAAAAATGAGGATGGTACCATCATCAGGAACAAAGCACATTTAGTTGCTCAAGGCTACTCTCAAATAGAAGGTATAGACTGTCACGCCCCGGGTGAAAACCAGAACCCGGGCTCGTCTACAGATCCACCGTGCACACAGAATTTCCCGTGTACACGAAGCGCTGGTAACCTGCTCAGATAGATAGATATAATAAAAGAGCATAAACAGAGCTAAACTACAACTAGTACAACTCAGACAAAATGCTGAAAAGGAAAGTACAACATAGCTCACATAAATATACAAGTGTCTCTCCCAGCTCACTAAATAAAATACATCCAGCTGGCCGAAGCCAGGCCCAAAAATAAAAGGAAAAATACAACCGTCTGAGTATACCGGGGATACATCAAAATCTATAAAACTCTGGATCAGGGAAGCAGCTAGCTAGTCAACGATCCTCTTACCTCGGTCCTGGGAAGAGGGTCCCGCAACTCCCGCAGAGGACTCTGCAAAACAAAGGGGAAAAGAAGAAGGAAAAAGAGTGGGGGTGAGAACTACTATAAAAACAGTAGCCTCCCTTAGTGGGTAAACCTCAACTCGAACATGCCCACTAGGACTACCAGAGGCAAAAAGAATAATGTGGTAAACTATATGCATGGCTACTGATAAAAATACCACTAATATGCCTCTACATGCCCAGCTAAAAAGATAGCTAAATGTATGCATCAGAATATCAAAGCCTGTCTGAATAAACCCAATCACTACTCCAGTAAACACTGGGACTGCCTGCGGTGCCTGCCAAATCGGGTATGCCAGCCCACGCATAACACCGATAGGGGATAGAAGTCTCGAGGACTCAAGTCTGCATATCGCGCACTCCGGAGTGGCACTCGAGGGGAGCGACCCACACGAGTAAAATGCCTGAGTAATAAGTGTCCAAGGAAAAGTAAGTCCGCAGGACTGGATCATGACGCTGATCTAAATGGAACAGAACCATCCACTAAAAGAAGCCCAAATCCTTTCCCCCAATCTGATGCAACAACAACTGTCCGGTCAACCGCCCAAGATCCGCGGTCGCCGCAATACCCTGCCTACACAGCCTGCCTGTCCCGAAACCCAAGTATCTGCCTACTCTATCCCAGCCCCTGCCCTAACCCGGGCATGACATCCCCTATGTCAAGATAACTGGAGAAAATAAAATCATGGTTTCTCCTAAGTCAATTCCAGCATGATAGTTCAGCAGAAAAAGGTGGCCTAACTAGGTGACCATTCAAGCATGCAAAAGTCCTTTAATAACAGAATAATTTCAGTGTTCTAATTCTTACAAGATTTACACCATGCCTTTATTTGAATATCTAAAGTATTACCCTGCCACAAGTCAATTAATACACATGCTTATACCTCCCTATTATGCATAAACATGATATGAATTTAGCCACTTATTACCAAAGGCTTAAGCAAGGTTCCCATGGATTCTAATCAGTTTAACATTTATAAGAATTATCGTTTAAGAGTATTTAGTCCTCTAAAGATGCAAGTAGCAATTATAAGTCCCTTTTTCTTTTCTTTAAGCATGCTATGTCCATTCTACTAGTTTAAAAGCAACATTGCACATGATTAACTCCAATATGCTTAGTGGGTTGTCCCAAGTAAGAGGTTAACAACGATACCCACCTCGAGCGTTATAATCCTGTTCCAAATGCGAAAACCCGCACTCGCACCAAAACTCACCGCAATGCTGTACCAAACCTCCAAGAAGAACATACATAATTTTAGTCCTTCAATCATCATAAAATCTGTCCCAAAATTACCGATTTAAAGATCTCAGATTTTCACCTGCGAAGGGTGCTCAGAAAATTCCAAGAAAAATACCGTCGCGTTCCTTGCGACGAACCCGTCGAAACGAGTACCTGCAGGTTCAAAACCGAGCTTCCTTTGCTGAGATACAAATTCGGCAAGGGGAACACCCCAAACAAAACTGTGCAGAATTTCTGTACCAAAAAGTTACAGAGAAAGAAGATTTCCACCTTCAAAAAATATTCAGGAAATTCTGAGAAAATTCCAGGAGATTCCTTGCGAGATGTAGATGAGAAACGCCTCTTGAATCGCCTCGATCCGATGCCTGAACGCGAAGTTATAGCCGAATCAACCAGGTGCTGTCCAAAACTCCGCGAGGAAAAATGGGTCACAAAGAAGCTCAGGAAACTCAAAATCCACATGAAAACCAGGGGCAACTCAAAATATAAAAAATGAATCCCTACCTGTCGAGAGTCCAACGGCGCAAGAATCACCCGAATCGGAGGTCGGGGTGAGCCGGGGGAGCCTAAACACTGCGAAGGGACGAAACGGGTCGTCGATGAACGAGCGTCGCGCCGCGCCGGAAAATGGCCAACCTCGAAAAATGCGCTCCTAAAATCCCCAGAAATGATCAGCAAGAAAGGTTTCAGGTGGAGGAAGGTTTTTCCTTAAGGGTGTGTCACGCCCCGGGGGTTTAAATGCGCGGAAGGGGAGCCACCGATGCTCCCAAAACAGTGTACGTAATTTTTTTTTTGAAACCATTGCTCCCCGACGCGTGCCCAGACCCGCCGCATATACAAATTTACTCTACAAACGGGCAGAGTCTCCTTTGTATATGCACGGCGTCCTCAATACATTATACATTCATCTCAAGCATTAACCACAGTAATCAGAGTTCATACACATACAACATGCAAGGTAGAAGGCCGACTGATTTGAAAGGATAAATAACGCAGAGTTTTAAAAGCGACGCCCACACGACGCCATCAATTTTGAAAGCCATTTCGCAAGCCACATAAATCCACAAGGTTTTGCAATCCGGTGCCCACACGACACCTACGTTTTAAAATCGGGTTTCGCAAACGGTTTTCTTTACTTTTCGTTGTTCAAAAAGGCCAAGTAAGGAAAAGACTAACATTCACTTGCATAATTTAAAGAAAGAAAGGGCAACATCCACTTCGACCCCACGGGGGTATCGCAATCCACAAATAACTATCTGAAACAATAAAGGAAACGAAAAAGGGGAAAGAGAGTCACAATGTCTGCGGTCGCTCAAAACGGACAAGTACCCTCGCGGCCTCACCGGTGCCCTAGCACTCGCCCCTGGACGAACCTGTCACGGAGTGGATAATCAGTGACTAGAAATAGTAAAATAGGCAAAAAGACTAAAGACATAGCAAACCCCGGCAACCGGAGCAACCGTCTCTCTCGAACACCACCAACAACTGTCACACCCTGTAACATAACAAAAACCCGGGCATCCATCCCGACCACCGCACCGGGCCCCTATCCCGGTGCCACCTGCCGAGCACCTGCCTCGGCCGCCGAGCACCTACCTCGGCGACACCGCTCACACCCCCCACCTATGAGGGCCCCCATTCCTAACGCCACCATTGCGTGGGGTACACGGGTCAACGTACCACTTTTCCGGAAAAGCACACCCTGGCGGAGGCCAATCCGCCGGTGTGCGTGTAGCAAAACCAGAGCCTCAGATCAATAATAAAATGGAATGATAATAAAACAGGGTTAGTTCAACAAACGAGAGAAGACTTACTAACCACCTTGCCCCAACATACTATTTCTATCAGTAAAATCCTATTCCCACAGTTCCCGGGAATGTACCCACCTCGTGTATATCGTCCGGAACTCAACTCGTCCGTGTCCGCGCGCCTACAGAGTCCCGCACTCCTGAGAGAACAAGAGTCAGTCAAACTACGAGATCTGAAACCCACACTGACCCCCGACTGAAACCAGATGGCGGACGTAGCCCCGGTCTCCGGGTGGCAGAGTTCCCCGTACGGCACCGGCCCGTACGGCGTGCACCCTGCCAGCGCGTGGTCCCGCGCGGCACCAGCCCGCGCGGGTGTCCCACCTGCGGGCGGCCCCGCGCGGTTAAGTGTCGCGCGGCGCTCCGTCCGCGCGTGCGGGGCAACCCCGCGCGGCACCGGCCCGCGCGGGCGCCCCGCCCGCGGCGGCCCCGCGCGGCCTAGCGTCGCGCGGGCGCGCCGCCCGCGGGTGCGGGGTAACCCCGCGCGGCACCAGCCCGCGCGGGCACCCCGCCCGCGGCGGCCCCGCGCGGCCTAGCGTCGCGCGGGCGCGATACCCGCGGGTGCGGGGTGACCCCGCGCGGCACCAGCCCGCGCGGGCACCCCGCCCGCGGCGGCCCCGCGCGGCCTAGCGCGCGCGCGGGCGCGATACCCGCGGGTGCGGGGTGACCCCGCGCGGCACCAGCCCGCGCGGGCACCCCGCCCGCGGCGGCCCCGCGCGGCCTAGCGCCGCGCGGGCGCGATACCCGCGGGTGCGGGGTGACCCCGCGCGGCACCAGCCCGCGCGGGCACCCCGCCCGCGGCGGCCCCGCGCGGCCTAGCGCCGCGCGGGCGCGATACCCGCGGGTGCGGGGTGACCCCGCGCGGCACCAGCCCGCGCGGGCACCCCGCCCGCGGCGGCCCCGCGCGGCCTAGCGCCGCGCGGGCGCGATACCCGCGGGTGCGGGGTGACCCCGCGCGGCACCAGCCCGCGCGGGCACCCCGCCCGCGGCGGCCCCGCGCGGCCTAGCGCCGCGCGGGCGCGCCGCCCGCGGTTGCGGGGTGACCCCGCGCGGCACCAACCCGCGCGGGCACCCCGCCCGCGGCGGCCCCGCGCGGCATAGCGCCGCGCGGGCGCGCCGCCTGCGGGCGCGGGGTGACCCCGCGCGGCACCAACCCGCGCGGGCACCCCGCCCGCGGCGGCCCCGCGCGGCATAGCGCCGCGCGGGCGCGCCGCCCGCGGTTCCCGCTAGCCCATGGCGGCACCCCCGACGCCGGACGTCCCCAACCCGGAAATTTCGAGATGATAACCCTAGGAAAACAAGAGTGCCACAATGCTCACCTCGATGCGCAAAGGTGAAGGAGGGAGAGGGATCGTCCGCTAGCTCGAGTCCTCGGTTACGCCTAGAGGGAAGAAGACCGCGTCGGTAGGATTCCCTCCTCGGTAGACCGTCCTCCTTCCGTTTCCTCGATTCACCCTTGCCGGCGGCTACGTGATGAAAGAAATGAGAAAAGTAGGCGGACAAAAGAAAAGGAACCCTAAGTCCCTTTCTTTTGTTTCAATTTAAAAATAACCCGAGCCGTGCAGATCCAACACGGATCCCGGGGCACTTACCGGGGGGTCAAAACTTTGAAAATTAATTCTGGACGAACCGGGAGTCGGAATCCGGAACCGATCGCGTCCCCGTGCTCCGTTTCGCGAACCCTACCGCCTAAAAATGTCCGCGAGCCCCGACGGGCAGCCTGGGAAAAATCCAAAATCAGGCCCTAAGTCGAACCGTCAAAAGGAAAGGCGAATGGTAAAGTCAAAGGGAGAACCGGGTCTTACAGGGTGCCCTGTGAAAATCTGCTTAGAAAGAGAGAAAAAGGGGCCCAAAAGGCTCTATTTATAGGCTGCCAACACCCCCCCCAAAATTAGTGGATTCGGGCGCCACTTTCGGGCGCCCGAATCCTCTAAGCAGGTCGGACGGCCCCCCGTCCGACCGCCCGAAAACTTGTGGGGCGGCCACGTGTCCCCCGCACAGCAAACAGCCATGCGGGGCGACTGGCCGCCCGCCACGTGGCCCGGGTGCGCTGGAGGCGGTGCATGCACCCCTCCGCTGGCCGGCCGATACGTGGCCCGCACTCGAGTGCGGGCCATGTGCGGCCGACCAGCCGCACTGGCACCCTGCACCGGCCCGCGCCTCGAGGCGCCGCTCCAAGCTCCCGTGGACCGCGCCGCCGTAAGCCCGCGAATACCACGCCGCCACGTGTCATACGCCCGGTCTACCAGATCCGCGCGCACCCGCTGAGCTGCGCCGCATGAGCCCGCCACTCCGCGCATGCCACGTGGCCCGCCGCGCGGTCCATGCACCGGCCGCACCTCCCCGTGGACCGAGCAACGTGGGCCGGCCAATAATGAGCCGCCACGTGGCATAGGCCGGTCCACGGAGCTCCCCCATGCACCAGAATCCCCCCGAAACTTCCGGAAGCCCCTTTTTGGTCATCCGGACTCCAAATTCGACAAATAAATAGTCGTTTTCAAGCGTTTTTCCGCGCTGAATCCAAATCCGAACTCCGTTTGGCCTAATTCCTTTTCTAAAATTCGGCAAATACAGCCGAAGGCCAAATCAGCTAATAATATCACACAGGGTCCATCTGTGGCACCCTTTTGATGCACCGTGGGCCAGACACACCAAACTAGGGTACTATCATCAGGAACAAAGCAAAAGTTGCTCAAGGCTAAAAGTAGAAGGTATAGACTTTGATGAAACTTTCGCCCCTGTAGCTAGACTCGAGTCCATTCGTATCCTATTTGCGATTGCTTGTCATTTTAAAATCAAATTATTTCAAATGGACGTTAAGAGCGCCTTTTTAAATGGGTTTTTAAATGAGGAAGTTTATGTGGCTCAACCGAAAGGTTTTGTGGACCATAAACTACCTAACCATGTTTTTCGTTTGAAAAAGGCTCTTTACGGTCTGAAACAAGCACCGCGAGCATGGTACGAAAGGTTGACAAAGCACCTTTTGGAGAAGGGCTATACTCGAGGGGGAGCTGACAGGACTCTCTTTGTGAAGCATTATCAAAACAATTTCATTGTAGCACAAATCTATGTCGATGACATTGTATTTGGTGCAACGAGAGATAATGATGCTTCTAAATTCGCGGAGACCATGGAAAGCGAATTTGAGATGTCCATGATGGGCGAATTGACATATTTTCTTGGATTACAAGTTAAACAAAGTGATGAAGGCATTCACTTGTGTCAATCCAAGTATGCAATGGAGTTGGTCAAAAAGTTTGATTTAGAAAATTCTAAAGATTTTCCGACTCCAATGGGAACTAGCCATAAGGGACTTGGAAGTGAATCACATAGTGAGAATGTAGACGAGAAACTGTATCGCAGTATGATTGGAAGTCTACTTTATCTCACGGCTAGTCGCCCGGATATATCCTTTAGTGTTGGGATTTGCGCGAGATATCAATCAGCACCAAAGGAGGTTCACCTGAAAGCGGTGAAACGGATCATCCGGTACATCAAAGGTACAATAAATTTCGGAATTTGGTATCCTATGGGAACAAGTTTGGATATTGTTGGATACTCAGATGCCGATTGGGCAGGATCTGTGGATGATCGGAAAAGCACGAGTGGTGCATGCTTTTATCTTGGCCATTGCCTTGTTGCATGGCACAGTAAAAAGCAAAACTGCATAGCACTCTCGACTGCCGAAGCGGAATATATTTCAGCGGGAAGTTGTTCAACCCAATTGATTTGGATGAAAAGCGTGTTGAGCGACTTCCGAATTTCAGCAACTTCGGTAACCATTCTTTGTGACAACACTAGTGCTATAAACATTTCCAAAAACCCTGTGTTGCACTCTAGAACAAAACACATTGAACTTAGATATCATTTTCTTAGAGAGCTAGTTGAATCAAATATTCTTCAACTTTCATATATTTCAACTGAGGATCAATTAGCTGACATTTTAACAAAACCTTTGGATCAAAAACGTTTTATTCATTTGCGTAAAGCAATTGGAATGCTTTCCTTGAAATAATCTCTTTTTGAAACCTTTGCTTAGGTTAGGTTTTGTTTTTGTATTTTTGTTCTTTATCTATGTTTGTACATAGGACATTAATTGAGCATTAATTATATTGACTTTAATTGCATCCTTTTACACATTTAGAAATTTATTATGCTTTTGATATCATAATATTTCAATGTTGCAATGATCATTTATGTTAATTAAGTCATCTTTTAAGTGATCAAAGTCAATTTCTCTCTCAATGATCTCTTGGTATAGTCATTATCTTATTTGACTATTTAGTCGAGTATGAATGCGAGATCAATTTTTGGTTGAATACCTTATATATTAAATAATTGATAGCCAATTGAGGGGGAGTCAAAGAAAAGTAAAATGCTCAAAAGATGTGGAAAGAGTTACATCCCAATGAGGAGTGTGAAAACTACCACCACATGGAGGAAAAAGCTACCACCTCGGTCGTCCGAGTACTGTGTGCAGCTACCACATGTATACCAAGCAAAGTTTTTCAAGTTTGATTAAATAAAATGCATATTGAAATACTTGACTCTGTCAAATTTCAAGGTTGGTATAAGGTGGGAATTTTAATGAAAGATGCTCAAAGAGCCACTCTCTTCAACAGATTGTCTAGATATATTATCTAACTTATCTGGGATTTCAAACATCTATTGATCTTGGTATTTCATTTTCTTTACCAAATTGATGATTTGATAAAGGCATTACGCATAAGATCATGTTAGATGTGATTGAAGTTGTTCAACTTTAAGGGATTTAATTTTTATAAATTTTCGTTTCATTTTTGAATATTTTTGATAGATTTTGCATAATCTATTTCTTGTTGTATGAAACGATGATTTTTGTTTAAAGTTGATACACAAAAGTGCTTACATCTTTTTCTGGATTTTCTGAAATTTTTCTGAATTTTTCTGAAGAAAAAGTTTGGAGCCGATCCGGACTGGGCAAGCCGATCCGGATCCCGAACGCAGGTAAATCCTGCGGGTAGCCGATCCGGACTGGATTCTTCGGGCAGTCCGGACCGCGGCTAGGGTTTTATATAGAACAAAAGGGTTTTGAATTTTCTTTACTTCAATCTTTTGTTTCTAAGCCTCCAGAACTTCTCTCTCTAGAAATCAAAGATTTTGGAGCCTTCCCAACTCTTCCTCTTCGAATCAAAGTAAGTTTTTTGATCAAAATCTCGGTTTTTCACAGTTTTTCATGTTTTTGCTCAAAACGTGGAAGAAAACTTGTATCTTTTTCGTTTGTAATGAGTTTTTGATCAAATTTCTTTTGAAATAAGAACTCTGGGTAGATTAGTTTTGATTATATGCTAGGTTTTCTCATGATTAACGAATTTTTGGGCTTCGATTTCAAAAATTTCGGTTTTAGAGCATATTTTGAGAATTTTTGAAAATCATGGAATTGATCTATTTTTAAAATTCTTTTTGCAAAACTAATTTGATCCCTAGTCTCTCTACACGATAATGATTGTTTGGGTGTAATTTTTCAAAATTTTGAAAATTAACAATTTTTCGTGTTCTTGAGTTGTGACTCACAGGACTCTTCTCTCACAAAGCACTCGTCACAATGACTTCCGCTTGGATAATCTTCCTTCTAGTCATAATGGTTCATGCTAAAACAACAAACAAGTCTAAGAGGGCTAAAAAGACCAGGAAAGCTTAGAATGATTCCGACACGGAATCTGAAACTGAATCAATCGATTGGGATGAGCTGTTGATAGAAGAGTCTGCTCCTACTGCGCCAAAGGGGAAAGCCCCTGCTGAAGCTTCAAAGGTGAAGCCTCCTCCTATTGCTGCTGAGAAAGGAAAAGCTCCAATGGTAGATACTCCTCTCAGAACAAAAAGAAAGAGCGTTGCACGAAAAAGAGGAAGTTCACGAGAAATTTCAATTGAAGAGCCACTAGCCAGTGAGCCTGCCCCACAAGACTTTATCAGCTCAGAAAGGATCAAGGACTTTGAAAAGAGGGAATGCATCGGTGAGAGACATGTGAATCTCAAAGCTCTAAGGGAGCGATCCGCACTGTTTGGCACTATTGTTGACATGGCGAGACTTGCACCAATCTGTCATTTTCCTGACCCCACAGGATATTGCCTTCACTCTGTCAGGATGTTTTATCAAAATGGAACAAATTTGGTTGATCTTGATAATGGACAGAGAGAATTCCATACAAAGGTAAGAAACATTAAGATCAAAGTCACTCCACAGTTGATTGGAGAGGTCTTAGGAATGAAGGCACAAGCTGAAGGAAGGCACTATCTCAAAGGCCATAGTTTCTCCGCCAACTCATGGAGAGTGGTCGTGGATGGAATCTGTCTTCTAGACACTCAATCGACAGGGAATTCTGTTTATTCAAGAGAGCTTCGACCGGAATACAGATCCCTGAATTTTATTGTTTGCTACAATATTCTTCCGAATATGCAAACAAAAGTTCTTCGGTGGGACAGGATGCTATTTCTTTATCTTCTGGGAAATCCCACAGCAGCTTTGGGATCAAACTTCAACATCCCGTTCCTCATCTGGTCAAGGATGGCAAGATATGTGGAACATGCCCATCCCACGGAGAGACTTCACTTTCCGATGATTATTATGCGAATTCTGAAGAAATTCAAGGTCGATACTTCTTCATCGACATATATGCATAGTTTGGGAACAATTAACGAGACAACGGTCATAAAGTCTCTACCAACGAAACCAGATGATCCTCCTTCACCTCCTCCCAGACGGAGACCTTCAACTTCGGCAGCAACAGCTTCAGACCCACCGTCACCTGCAGCTCAACATCCACCTTCCTCACCTTCAGACGATGATGCTTCAGTTACTTCAATTTATAGAGAACAACAGCGTCTCTCCTCTGAGCAAGAGCGGATGTCAAATGAGTTTATTGAAATGAAAGAGGAAATTAGAGGAGTTAAGAAGGAACAAATATCAATGAACAAGCGCATCAAGAAGATTTTTCAAAAGCTTGGATGCATCAGTTCTGAGGATTCCGATTAATGCTTTCTTCTAACTTTCATTTTCTTTTGCAGGCTTTTAGTTTCTTTTTCTTTTTAGTCTTAGTTCTCAAGTTTTTCTTATTTTTGGAACTTTTTAACTCTCCTTGAATTTTGTAATTTTGGTGTAGTTTAATGACAAAAAGGGGAAGAGAGAGAGAAGAACTTTGACTGACAATGCTTGACAATGCTTGTGAGAACTTGAAACTATGAAGGTAAGTATAACTTCAACTTTTGGTTTTTTATCTTGTGATTTGAATGCATGCCCCTACTAACTATTCGACTAACTATTTGGGCATGTAATATGACTAACAAGTTGATGTTGACTAACAATTTCTGTGATATTTGAACTTTTATTGCTTAGAAGATATGTCAATGTTTGATTGTGATTTTCTTACATATCTGATTTTGAAAATGTCATGATGAGTATAAACTCTATCTCTGTGTCTGGTTTTGTGTGATAAAATTCTTGAGGTATCTAACGACTTTTGTTTGTCAAGAATGCTTCATTTTTGCAGAGAGTACAGATGTCTAAGTCTAGAGTCTGTCTTAGGAGTTTAACTCATGTATTTATCTTTATTTGGATCTCCAATGTAAATTTTTGTTGTATGGTGATATCAACAAAAATATCTTTTTGAATTTTCTTGAGTGGATTTGTGATGATCCGGACTCCCGCAGGAACTGTGCAACATTAAACAGTGACTATAGAGCTTATTCGGTGAATCGGAGCTTGTAGAGTTGAAATTGGACATTTAAAATAGACTTGGCGCGAAAATCGGAGCAAACAGGAATTTCCGGGAGCTTTCGGCAAAATTTCGGATGAGAATTTGGCGAAACGGACGGCGGATTTAGACTCAGCACGCGAAAACGATCGAAACGATATATTTACTTTATTTTTTTGGCACCTAGTTACTGTTCACGCCGGAACAGTAAATCCGGCCGCCGGAATTACTGTTCCGGCGACCGGCGAGCGGCGGCGGGAGGCGGCGCACGGCGGCGGGCAGCGGCGCAGCGGCGGTGCAGCGGCGGAGAGCGGGGGAGCGCGGCGCGGGCAGCGCGGGCAGGCGCGGGCAGGCGCTCGGGTGCGCGGTCCACGGGCCTGGCGTGCACCGGGTGCAACGAATTTTTCCCGTGCCACGTGGCAGCTCCTGAGTGGCTGGCCGGCTTCTAGAAGGCGTGTGGGGGGTGACACGTGGCACACCCGGATTGGCCGACATCTTCCGGAAAACCCGGAGCGCGGAGCAACCACGTGCACCACGTGGCCACGTGGCGATTTTTCATTGGGCCTGCACAGGCTGTTTGCTGTTTTGTGGACACGTGGCGCTTTATGGTTGGCCCATTTCGGTGTTTCCTGTTCGGATCCGGATCCCGTGTGGGAATATTCCCTTTGGCCCATTATATAAGAGGTCCCCCACCCCCCTCTCTTTGCACCTCGGTTTTCGAGCCCTTAGAGAGAGAATCTGAGGATTGAGCTCTCTACGAAATTTCTTCCTCTCTCTCTCTTCTCTCTCTCTCTAAAACCTCAGAATTTCTGGAGTTACAGATAGTGAGATATCTGCGACGCGGCGCACTGCGACAATTTTCTTTTTAGGCCCATTTCCCGTCGCAGTTCCGTCGAAAAGTCACTGCGGGCTAACCGGGTGGAATTTTTGGACGATTTTTGCAGCAGCGCGACCGTAAGAGGTAAGGCTTCGATTTCCGTGTTGATCATTTTGCTCCGTTTCATACTTTTGGCATGATTCCCGAGTCCTCTTTGACCCCCCTTTTTGCTGTGGTAATTTTTGGATAGCACCGACTTATCCGATTTTTATCTTGGCGTAGGAGCATCAGATTGAGGCGTTCAAAGAGTCGATTTTGATCTACTCTTCGCGAGGAACGTAACCGTGATTTTTCTGGGATTTTAGGAGCTCATTTTAGAGGTGAAAAATTCCTCTTTTCCCGTGCTGTTTGAAAAATAGCAAATATTGTACTTTTTGGGATTTGTATTTATACCGGGAGCGTTGATTTGCAGGATTTGAGGACTGTGGACAGCCAGGGGACTACCTGGGGTGTTGTTTGAGCTATTCGAGGTGGGCGGTTGTTGCTTACCTCATTTTTGACAAGCTCACTGGGATTACTAGAAATCCCCTAAAATATGACAATTAATGAGAACCATTGGGACAAACTAACAGGACAACTAACAGGACTACTAACAGGACTACTAACAGGACAACTAACAGGATAACTAACAGGACAATTAATGAGAACCATTGGGACAAATTAATATGACATATGACAAGGACCGCTGGGACAAACTCCCCTAAAATTTAATATAACCCCACGAATGATATGATGGCTTATATTGGGACACTGTGATTGAGACAAAGGCTATGATCTCGCATGCAAATGACTTTTATTCAGTAAATCAATTATTTTAAACCTTTGACACTATTTTACAACTTTTAAAAATAAAGACAGTTGCATGCATGCCCGGTCATCAGGTAAAGCCACTATTTAGTGCTACACTATCGTATTGGGATTTGAACATATTTCATTATTGTCCTTTGCATCCAGATATTTGTTGCTCAAGTATGAGCAGGGGTTTGGGATAGTGTAGTCAGGATCATGCTAGATTGTGGATTTATGGGGTATTGTGGTGACCGCGGACGGTAGGCGGTCGACCAGATGTTTATCTTTGCATCAGATTTGGGGATGAGTTTGGTTTATTCTTGCATCAGATTAGGGTTTCATTAGTGGAGGGATTTGTTCCACTTGAGCATAGTCATGATCCAGTCCTGCTTTTGAGACTTATCTTACCGGCGCGGTTATTGCCCGGTGGTGCTTTACTCGTGTGGGTCGCTCCCCTCGAGTTCCCCTCTAGAGGCTGGGGCCAGACAGTTATTGACAGTTTTGCTATCACATCGGCACGGATTTTTGCCCGATGATGAGAGCGGAGCAGGCAGTACCGATCGTGGATCAGATGACGGATTGGGTATTTTGGACAGTTTCTGATGCATGCATACAGCCAGTATCACATTAGAGGCATCGTAGTGGTAGTTTTTCTATTTCAGCATCTTATGTGCCTTACCACTTCACCTTTTCCCTTTTGCCTCTAGTAGTCCTAGTGGGTGCGTCAGAGTTGAGGTTTTTACCCACTAGGGGAGGCTACTGGTTTATCTGGTAGTTCTCACCCCCATTGTTATTTTCTGTTTCTTTCTCCTCCTTTATTTTGCAGAGTCGTTTGTGGGAGCTGCTGGGCCATCGGCAGCTGATCGAGGTAAGGGGATCGCTGAATAGATAGATCTCCTGAAAGACTGAGAGCTGTTAGATAGAGGATGCACCCTTTACTCAGACTGTGATATTCTCCTTTTATTTTTGGGTCTGGCTTCCGCCAGCAGGATGTACTATTTTGGTGAGCTGGGAGATTATTGTACCTATTACAGTTTTATTTGTATTTTCAGTCTGAGGTACTATGTGGTTCTTCTATTTCAGCTCTGTATTATGCTCTGTTATTGTTACATTATATCTAAGCAGGTTACCAGCGCTTCGTGTACGCGGGAAATCCCGTGTGCATGGCGGATATGTTAGCGAACCCGGGTTCCGGTTTACACCCGGGGCGTGACAGATTAAAGTTGGTATCAGAGCTTAGGGATAGGTCAGTTGGGACTTAGGAAACCCTAGGCTTTTGGCAGACCCTAGGATAATAGGGTATGAGAGACGTGATAATTTTGCGGAAGTCGTTGAGTTACTTATTTAACTCTTCCAGTAAAGTAAGAAGGATCGACTTAGCCTATTTCTGGTGGACAGTTATGTTGGCTGCAGACAACATAAAGTCACAGAAATAGGAGAATGTCTTTAACTTTCGCTGGATTGGGTCGTGTGGGGTGATGATACTGAGTGTGGTTTCTTGTGGTAGGATGCCTCCGCAACGTAGAATGTTGACGCGTTCGCAGCCTTCTTCCTCTGAGCCCGAGCCGGAGGAGTCCGAGCAGGGCCAGCAGAATGAGGTGCAAGAACTACAGGCTCAGATAGCCCAGATGTCAGAGGCTATTCGGCGTCAGGAGGAGGCTATGGGTCGACTGACGCAGATGTTAGAACAGAGGGCGCAGCCTGTTGTTGCGCCCCCAGAGAGTTCTCCCGTACCACCCTCCCCTGCTGTGGCTTCCCCAGTTGGACCGGTGACCACGGCATCCCCTGTTGCTCAGGGAGCAATTCGGCCATTGACTCCTGCGGAGGAGCAGGAGATTGCTGACAAACTTACTCAGTTCTGTAAGCGGGGACCGCCCAGGTTTTCAGGGCGGAATACTAAGCCTTGGGAGATTGGGACTTGGCTTTCGTCAATGGAGAAGTTATTCCGGGACTTCTTCATAGACCAGAAGTACAGGGTACATATGGCTGTACACTGTTTAGACGGGGATGCTGATGCATGGTGGCGTCGGGTGGAGCCCCTGGAGTTTCGGATCACTTGACAGCTACCCTGGGCAGAGTTTAAGAGGATGATTCTGGATACGTACTTTTCCACAAGTGTGAAGAAAAAACTAGAAGATGGTTTGAAGAATCTTCAGCAAGGCGACCGGACAGCATTGGACTACTTCCAGGAGTTCACGCGGTTGCTCAACTGCGTACCCTATGTCGCCAGGGACGGACCGCACCAGGTGGAGCTCTTTGAGTCGGGCCTGCGCCCAGAAACCTATACTTTGGTGCACGCTCAGCGGCTGCAGACCTTGGAGGAGGCAGCAGAGCATGCACAGTGGGTTGAAAGGGGAGACCACGTCATTGCCAGACGTGGGGGCTTGGTCGCTCAGAGTTCTGACAAAAAGTGTCCAGCACAGCACGACGGGGGACAGGCCAGTTCCTGGAGGCCGCCCTGACCGCCACCGCCTCAGTTCACGGGCCATGGACGTTCGGAGCAGCGAGGGCCTGGTGGATCCCAGAGACCCCCGCAACATCAGCAGCAGCAGTCGGGACAGCCACGGCTTCGCGATAGAGACAGATGTATATTCTGTGGAGGACCTCATTTGTCACACACCTGTGATCAGAGGTGGGGTCGTTGTTATAAATGTGGACAGTCAGGCCATGTTCGAGCTTCATGCCCCTTTTCGACCCCAGCAGCACCTTCTTCAGTTTCGGCTCCCTTCGTATCTCAGCAGCGGTCGTCAGCTCAGCAGCTTTATGCTCCAGCGAGCGGATCACCATCTTTTTACCCTGCTGATCACCGGCCACCGGTTCAGAGCGATCGGGTTTATGCTGCTCAGGTGGAGGACTTTGCAGCAGCCGACCATGTAGTGGCAGGTATTATTATTATTATTTTGCTTTTTGGCATTAGATTTTGCATTGTATTGCACTTAAGCATGCTAGATATGCGTTAGGAGTACATTTACTTCATTGCATGGGTAGGATGGTCACCTTATGCACGGGAGGTACGTATTCCCGATCTTTTAGCGCATGGGGGTGTGTCGTTGGTCCTGACCGGTGCAGATGAGTCCTGGATTGTACCAGTAGACCTAATGGTCATGACTCAGCTGCGGGACTTGATCATGGTACATAGATAAACTGGCTGGCTCAGTATCCCTTTTCGCAGCGGTTGATTATGCTGCGAGGACGATCTTTTGGGGAGCCAGGCCAGGAGAGGTCTGTGTGCCGGGGTTGCCGCAGGGCTTTCTTTGCCTCTGTAGTTTTGACTTCGCTAGCGAGGCGGATGTTTCGCTTTGGGTGCGGAACTATTTTTGGCTAGCATAGTTTGGGGCCTACGGGGCGCCGGTGCTTTTTGAGATGTAGGAAGTAGGTTCACTTCGGCATTGTGAGGGATTACCGGGAATTAGATAAAGTGATCATTTGGGGGATTTTATTAGGAACCACAGGAGTACAGAGGTACTCGGATCGAGCATCTGTGCCCGTGGACATGAGGATTGGATTACCAGGTGCCCTGGGAGGAGCGGATGCATTTGCTGGTGTAGACTACTTAGTCACTTGAGCGGTTAGTCCAGCTGTACTTAAATGAGGTGGTGCGGTTATCTAAGTGCCCGCCTCTATTTTGTATCCGTTAGAGACCCGAGATTTGAGCCTTGGGGACTGAACTCAGGTTCAGTACAGCTTTTCATCCGCAGACTGATGAGCAGTCTGAGCGGACGATACAAATCCTGGAGGACATGCTTAGGGCTTGCGTCTTGGAATTCGGCGAAGGGTGGATTCGACACTTATCCTTGGCAGAGTTCGCGTACAACAATAGCTTTCAAGCGAGCATTCAGATGGCTCCGTTTGAAGCGTTGTATGGACGCAAGTGTCGATCACCACTTTATTGGAGTGACGTAGGCGAGAGGCGGACCTTAGGACCAGATGTGTTGTTAGAGGCAGAAGAGAAGGTCCGAGTGAGTCGGAAGTATCTTCAGACCGCCCAAAGCCGGCAGAGGAGTTATACCGATGTTCGGCGACGAGACTTAGAATTTCAAGTTGGAGATCATGTACTCCTGAAAGTCTCGCCGTCCAAAGGAATCAGGAGATTCGGCATTCATGGGAAGCTTAGCCCCCGATACATTGGACCCTTTGAGGTATTGGAGCGTATCGGGCCAGTTGCCTACCGACTTGCACTTCCTCCAAGGCTTGCTGGTGTCCATGATGTATTTCATGTCTCTACTTGAGGAAGTATGTCTTCGACCCATCACACGTCATCGACTTCACACCGCTCGAGATTAGCGAGGATTTGAGGTATGAGGAGCGCCCACTGCAAATTCTGGATCGAGAGGTGAGAGAATTGCACAGTCGGGCCATTCCCTATGTAAAGATCCAATGGAGCAATCATGACGAGCGCGAGGCTACATGGGAGCTCGAGTCGGAGATGAGGAATGCTCACCCCTACTTATTCGAGACCTCGGACTGAGGATTATTGTTTAGTCTCGTTTCGAGGACGAAACTCTTTTTAGTGGGGGAGGATGTGATGATCCGGACTACCGCAGGAACTGTGCAACATTAAACAGTGACTATAGAGCTTATTCGGTGAATCGGAGCTTGTAGAGTTGAAATTGGACATTTAAAATAGACTTGGCGCGAAAATCGGAGCAAACAGGAATTTCCGGGAGCTTTCGGCAAAATTTCGGATGAGAATTTGGCGAAACGGACGGTGGATTTAGACTCAGCACGCGAAAACGATCGAAACGGTATATTTACTTTATTTTTTTGGCACCTGGTTACTGTTCACGCCGGAACAGTAACTCCGGCCGCCGGAATTACTGTTCCGGCGACCGGCGACCGGCGGCGGGAGGCGGCGCACGGCGGCGGGCAGCGGCGCAGCGGCGGTGCAGCGGCGGAGAGCGGGGGAGCGCGGCGCGGGCAGGCGCTCGGGTGCGCGGTCCACGGGCCTGGCGTGCACCGGGTGCAACGAATTTTTCCCGTGCCACGTGGCAGCTCCTGAGTGGCTGGCCGGCTTCTAGAAGGCGTGTGGGGGGTGACACGTGGCACACCCGGATTGGCCGACATCTTCCGGAAAACCCGGAGCGCGGAGCAACCACGTGCACCACGTGGCCACGTGGCGATTTTTCATTGGGCCTGCACAGGCTGTTTGCTGTTTTGTGGACACGTGGCGCTTTATGGTTGGCCCATTTCGGTGTTTCCTGTTCGGATCCGGATCCCGTGTGGGAATATTCCCTTTGGCCCATTATATAAGAGGTCCCCCACCCCCCTCTCTTTGCACCTCAGTTTTCGAGCCCTTAGAGAGAGAATCTGAGGATTGAGCTCTCTACGAAATTTCTTCCTCTCTCTCTCTTCTCTCTCTCTCTAAAACCTCAGAATTTCTGGAGTTACAGATAGTGAGATATCTGCGACGCGGCGCACTGCGACGATTTTCTTTTTAGGCCCATTTCCCGTCGCAGTTCCGTCGAAAATTCACTGCGGGCTAACCGGGTGGAATTTTTGGACGATTTTTGCGGCAGCGCGACCGTAAGAGGTAAGGCTTCGATTTCCGTGTTGATCATTTTGCTCCGTTTCGTACTTTTGGCATGATTCCCGAGTCCTCTTTGACCCCCCTTTTTGCTGTGGTAATTTTTGGACAGCACCGACTTCTCCGATTTTTATCTTGGCGTAGGAGCATCAGATTGAGGCGTTCAAAGAGTCGATTTTGATCTACTCTTCACGAGGAACGCAACCGTGATTTTTCTGGGATTTTAGGAGCTCATTTTAGAGGTGAAAAATTCCTCTTTTCCCGTGCTGTTTGAAAAATAGCAAATATTGTACTTTTTGGGATTTGTATTTATACCGGGAGCGTTGATTTGCAGGATTTGAGGACTGTGGACAGCCAGGGGACTACCTGGGGTGTTGTTTGAGCTATTCGAGGTGGGCGGTTGTTGCTTACCTCATTTTTGACAAGCTCACTGGGATTACTAGAAATCCCCTAAAATATGACAATTAATGAGAACCATTGGGACAAACTAACAGGACTACTAACAGGACTACTAACAGGACAACTAACAGGATAACTAACAGGACAATTAATGAGAACCATTGGGACAAATTAATATGACAAATGACAAGGACCGCTGGGACAAACTCCCCTAAAATTTAATATAACCCCACGAATGATATGATGACTTATATTGGGACACTGTGATTGAGACAAAGGCTATGATCTCGCATGCAAATGACTTTTATTCAGTAAATCAATTGTTTTAAACCTTTGACACTATTTTACAACTTTTAAAAATAAAGACAGTTGCATGCATGCCCGGACATCAGGTAAGGCCACTATTTAGTGCTACACTATCGTATTGGGGTTTGAACATGTTTCATTGTTGTCCTTTGCATCCAGATGTTTGTTGCTCAAGTATGAGCAGGGGTTTGGGATAGTGTAGTCAGGATCGTGCTAGATTGTGGATTTATGGGGTATTGTGGTGACCGCGGACGGTAGGCGGTCGACCAGATGTTTATCTTTGCATCAGATTTGGGGATGAGTTTGGTTTATTCTTGCATCAGATTAGGGTTTCATTAGTGGAGGGATTTGTTCCACTTGAGCATAGTCATGATCCAGTCCTGCTTTTGAGACTTATCTTACCGGCGCGGTTATTGCCCGGTGGTGCTTTACTCGTGTGGGTCGCTCCCCTCGAGTTCCCCTCTAGAGGCTGGGGCCAGACAGTTATTGACAGTTTTGCTATCACATCGGCGCGGATTTTTGCCCGATGATGAGAGCGGAGCAGGCAGTACCGATCGTGGATCAGATGACGGATTGGGTATTTTGGACAGTTTCTGATGCATGCATACAGCCAGTATCACATTAGAGGCATCGTAGTGGTAGTTTTTCTATTTCAGCATCTTATGTGCCTTACCACTTCACCTTTTCCCTTTTGCCTCTAGTAGTCCTAGTGGGTGCGTCAGAGTTGAGGTTTTTACCCACTAGGGGAGGCTACTGGTTTATCTGGTAGTTCTCACCCCCATTGTTATTTTATGTTTCTTTCTCCTCCTTTATTTTGCAGAGTCGTTTGCGGGAACTGCTGGGCCATCGGCAGCTGATCGAGGTAAGGGGATCGCTGAATAGATAGATCTCCTGAAAGACTGAGAGCTGTTAGATAGAGGATGCACCCTTTACTCAGACTGTGATATTCTCCTTTTATTTTTGGGTCTGGCTTCCGCCAGCAGGATGTACTATTTTGGTGAGCTGGGAGATTATTGTACCTATTACAGTTTTATTTGTATTTTCAATCTGAGGTACTATGTGGTTCTTCTATTTCAGCTCTGTATTATGCTCTGTTATTGTTACATTATATCTGAGCAGGTTACCAGCGCTTCGTGTACGCGGGAAATCCCGTGTGCATGGCGGATCTGTTGGCGAACCCGGGTTCCGGTTTACACCCGGGGCGTGACAGGATTTGTGTTTTGTCACGAAACCGCCAAATGGGGAGATTGTTACGGATTTTGTGTTGGCGTATTTCGTGAAATTGGTTAAGTCTTGAAGATTGAAGATAAACAAGTTTGGATCATATACCTCAATCTCAAGAAAGAAGAATTCAAAAGGATCAGGTACGTTTAACTAAATATTTTTGGTGATCCGAATACTTCTTATAGTGTAGAAACACTTGGAAGAATGTTGGATTGCATAAAGTTCAAAAACTGGACATGGGACATGTTCAGGATCCGGATCGGACATCACAGTCCGGACCCCGAACAGAGGTTAGTTCATGCGCAATTCCAGTCCGGACCATGGAAATTTCAGTCCGGACCCCGAACGTGGAATTTGCAGGAATTGCATGAACGATCCGGACCGTGAGATTTCAGTCCGGACCCCGAATGTCCTCTTTTCTGGAAAAAGTCTGTTTCGTCATGACAGTCCGGACCGCAGGATTTCCAGTCCGGACCGTCGTCCTGTAAAATTCCAGAAATGGTTAGTTTTTTATGCTTATCTTCTTCCAATGGTTTCTAACCTATAAATAGACCCTACGATTCATTTTTAGAAAACACGAAAAAATACGAACGAAATAGAAAAATCCACATATAGAGAAGAAAGGAAATCAATAGATTTAATTCTATGTTTCTTCATCTATATTGATTAATTTGATTCTAGGTTTTCCAAACTCAGATTTTGCGTAGAATCAAATTAATGAATACTTAGATGGTATTTCCGATCTATTTCTAATCTAAGTATTCGGCGGATCATCACCACCCAAAAACAACGATTTTTCCCAAAATCGGCGCGTGGACTCGCGTGGCCTTGTGGATTCAAGGTGCAACCGCTTTCGTGGATTCGGAGCGAGGTACGTTCGTGGATTCGAGACGTGCTACTGGGTGAAGACCGTGGATTCGGTCGGACGTCGTGGACTCGACGTTGGACGCCGTGGATTCGGCGTTGGGCGCTGATCGTGGATTCGAGAAGCATTGTGGAGCGAGCGGAGAAGATCTACTAGGAGCGTATGGAAAAGGTTGAGTCGTAAGTGTGTACGTTATATCACCTTGTACGTGTTTCAATTCTAGTGGATTTCGCCGTGTGATCGGTCCCGTGGTTTTTTACTCCGGTTTGGAGTTTTTCCACGTAAAAATCTTGCGTGTCATTTTTATTTCCGCATTGGGTTTTATTGCGTAATGATTTTTTGAGTGTTTACTGTTTACACCTATTCACCCCCCTCTAGGTGTTTTTTTCTCTATTTAGATCCAATTAATACAGAACCCAACAGGTAGTTGGGGAGAATAGTGATTTTACTAAAATGAGCCAACTTACACATTATTTCCCCAATTTGCCCTCACTGCTGCAGTTTTTTCCCTGCAGAGAGCAAATTCGGGTACCTCTCTTCCTCCGCGTTTTGCCGCCGACTGGGAAATCGAAATTTCAAATTTTCTTCTTCCCTTTATTTTACACATTTTTCTTAAACTCCCCACGATTTCTTTTAAATTTTCGGGCTGCTCTAAGCCCTCGAAATAGGACCCCGAAAAAGCTTGGCAATAAAACTGCAGTTTCAGAATTCTTCAACCATTTTACTCCTCTTCGTTTTTCTATTTTCTTTTAATCTCTCAACTCGGCACTTCATTCCTTTTGATCAGCAAACTTTTCTGAGACACCCCACGATTTCTTTTAAATTTTTTGGCTGCTCTAAGCCCTCGAGATAGGGTCTCGAAAAAGCTTGCTGATAACGAAAATCAGAATTTCTGAAATTTTGCAGTCCTTGAGCTTCAACTCGCTTTTCGACCCGATGCTCTTCGCGTCGATCCGAAACGTACCGAACTCGACTGTAATCATATTTAAAATATGTTACAAGTCATTTCGCCGCATTTCGCCATTTTGCGGAAATCGGCGAACGAGGACTTAAGCTTCATAATTGAAGCTTCAAATTCTCAACTCCAACTCACTTTTCGACTTGACGACTTTTGCGTCGATTCGAAATGCTTCCAACCCACTTGTAATTACATTTGAAATATGTTACAAGTGTTTTTGCAAAGTTTCGCCAATTCGCAGAAATCGGTGCATTACAGAGACCCTCAGGGAACATTCGAGGGAAATAGACCTACTGGAGCCGAAGGCGGACCAACATACCGTCTCAGTTGAATGACAAAAAGAGGCGAGGTCAGGATCAACTTTCGGCTGCTCAAGCTGAAAAATAAAAGACTCTGGAAGGAAAGGGTACGAAATCTGGGCGCGAATCTCGTAACTGACTCCGGAATAACAAGTAGCGCCCAGCATCGGAAGGCGCCGAGGATCATTCTTCAGCGCACCAATTTGGGGATGAACATAGACGGAAAAGGGCTACTATCCAACTGAGGAGAATCGACTCAAAAGAAAGTAGTTGAGAAATATACGGTGATTTCCCCTTAAGTTACGTCGATTACCCAAATCGGCGATTATACGCATGCTTCGAATGAGTGTAAATAATTGAACCATCGAAAAAAAGGGAATCCTGCAACCTCGTAAGCCAGTGACCACTCATGTTTTTCAATACCTTTCATACCTGCATCTACTATTTTTCTAGACTAAGTTTACCGCTTTTCTTACTGCTTTTCTAGATAGAATTTCATACCCGCATTTACTGCTTTCTCTACAACTTTTCCAAGGAGTAGCCTTACTTGTAATTGGTTCTTGTAACCCCCTTCAAGCAATACAATTTTCAATCGGCTATTCGGACGTGTCAATTCTCTGTGTCTGTAACCCAATTCGGCTCTTCTAGGCCGATCTTTGTTGAGAGTTTGATTGAGAAGAATCCGGACTAGCGGACCCCCCCTCGGCCTAATCGCTTGATTTCTTTTGGCACGCAGCACATCACATCCGGAGGGTCAATTCAGAGGCCGACCACGAACCACGCCCCAGTCGCAATATTTCGGTCCCAACAAATATGTAAAAAGATAAATTGAGAAGATAAGAATTATTTTTTGATACTTAATGGAGAGAAGTAAGATTTATACCCTATTGTAATACCCAACATTGCTATAAAGTATCCACACTTTTTAATTATATATTTAGTTGAGGGAAGTTTTAAAAAAAATTATTTGTTTTTATTTGATTTTGATTTTGATTTTAATTTTATCTAATTTTTAAATTTCTTCAATTAACTATTTAAAACAATTAAATTAAAATTTTAATTTGTTTTAATGCATCATAATAGGTCGGGGCAAAAACATCATTTTAACCATATACTACTTTATATTCCTCTTATTTTTTATTATTATATCAAATACAAATTCTTTTATTTCTGAAATCATACCAAATATTTTTTTATACTAATTCTCAACTTCATATTTATTCCTAAAATAGTTAGTTCTTTTTTATCCCACTACCAAATACTTGTTGGATTTTATTTAGAATTTTTTGGTGATTTAAAACTTATTTAAAAATTATTTAAAAGTTATTGGGCCGGGCGGCGGTGCGCGTGATCCGTTACCCGGTTCATATTATTTTTTCTTTTATTTAATTTTTATTTTCTTTTAATTTGATTTATTCTTATCTTGCGGAGCAAGATATCGTGCCGTTAGAGCACGATCTCTTCGCTTACTTAGCGGAGGTGGGTATCTTCCCGTTGGCGCACGTTCGCTCTTTTTCGGGTGTTTAAGAGGAGGTTTTTCCGTACGTTCTCCTTCCTTCTCTTTCACGCCGCCATCTCCCCTAATCCCATATTCCAGATTTTATCCTAGTCACTTCGTGTTTTTCGATTTACTAGATCTTTGAAAGCTTGCTGGGTTCACCTTGCGCCACCTTGAAATCGTGCCGACGGGGTGGAATGTGGACGTTGTATCGCTGGAAGTGATTGCTGTCGGATCGTTGGCGCTAACCATTAATCCCAAAAGCTCGAGCTGTTAGAAATACGCAACCAATTCACTTAAAGCGTACAGACACAGCGCCCACGGGTCTCGACCGGACTCAACCCACCTGGACGTTGGGTCTATTGTTGGGCCTCTTGCCGTTAGGTCTATTGTGGACCGCAGCCCCACTCAACTTATTGGGCTCACCCAACTCAACTTATTAGTCTCCTGGGCCTATTGTCATGGGCAGGAAGTTGGACCTATTTTTAACCCATAAATAAATAGCCAACAATCCCCCCCCCAACACCTGCACCGTGTGGGAATCGAACCCGTGCCACTCTCTCTGATATCACTTGTAGGGTCCTATTTTTTCTCTCAACAACTCCATTTTGTTGAGGGGTTCTAGGAGCCGAAAATTCATGCTTAACACCATTCAAAGAACAAAATTCATCAAAATTTCGATTAGAAAATTCACCACCATGATCGCTTCTAATTTTTGAAACTTTCAAATCTTTTTCGTTTTGAACTCTTTTAATAAAAGCTTTAAACGATTCAAAAGCTTCGTTTTTATGTGACAAAAATAAAGTCCAAGTAAAACGAGTGAAATCATCAACAATCACGAAAACATAATTTTTGCCACCTAAACTCGTAACACTTGTGAGGACCCGAAATCCCCACTTAAGGGTTTACTGTTGGATTTGTGGCTTCAGGGTGTGTGTGTGCGCGTGTCGGGCCTTAGAATTTGATTTATGGAGAAGTTAAAGCAGTATTTGCCTTGTAGGAAGTCCATTTTGGGGTGATTAAGGTTTTGCGCGCTTATTGGAACCAAGGATTTGACCCGGCGTGAAAAGTGGATCAAGTTAACTTTCCCTGGAATTTTCGGGAAATTTTAGAAGTGGAATTTGGCCGAACGGACCTCGGATTTGGATTCAGCGCGCGAAAACGAGCGAAATGGACTATTTACTTGAATTTTTCGGAGCCCGGATGCGAAAACACGGATTTCGAGGCTTGGGGTTACTGTTCCGGCGGCCGGAGTGGCGCCGGCGGCGGCGGCTGGCGGCGGCACAGGCACGCGGTCCACCGCGGGAGGCGTGCACCGGGCGCGGGCCACGTGGCGCGCTCCGGTTGGCCAGCGCAGCAGGCGCGGTCCACGGGCCTTGGCGGGGTGCACGATGGACCGAGGCTAGGCCACGTGGCCTGTCGTGGTTGGTGCGGTGTTGTTCACGCGGTTCACGAAATTTCGGCTCTGGTGCACGGTAGACCGGGGGACACGTGGCAACACGTGGTTGGAGGGTTCTGGTGCGCTCAGTCCACGCGTTAGGGGTGGCTGCCTCGGGAGGCGTGCCCGACCCGGAGCCAGCGGCGGCTCGGCCGCGCACGTGGCGCGGCGTGGCGTTGACCCGGGCGACGTGGGGGCGCCACGTGGCGCCCCGTGGTTGGTCGGGGCGCAGCGGTGCACGTCGCCCTGCCGGGGCACGTGGCGTAACGGCGTTGGTCGACGCACGTGCACCGGGTGCGGGGAGGCTTCCTGGGACACGTGGCGGCCTGAGGGCAATTCGGGCGCACACAGTAACGGGCCGGGCCCGTTACTGTAGCAGCCCGGAAACTTTCGGGCGCCCGAAATCCCTGGGCCCAAATTCGAAAATGCTGTTTTTGGGCTGTTTCTCCTTGTGGGCCTATAAATAGGCCACTTGGGCCACGATTTTGTGCCTTTTTTCGTGGGTTTTAGCCTCTGCTTCCTTCATATGAAATCTTTCTCTCCCTCTTGCCCATCTCTTGGTGAAATCTCAGATTTTCTGGAGGCCGCGACGACTGTGTTTTCTACCTCGTAGTGCGGAGCGACGTTCTACTGTTGGAGGCCCGTCATCGTCACTTTTCGGTCTGAAAATTCCACAGAGCTACCCCGACAGTCTTTTCCGGCAATTTTTGCGACGTTGGATTCACGAGAGGTATATCTTCGACTTTCGTGTTGAGTGTTTTGTCTATCTATGGGTTTTTGGCATGGTTTTCGCGGCTTTTCTGAGCCCTATTTTGCTGTGAGAATTCCTGGACAGCACCCACTTCACAGATTTTTATCTCATCATCCGGACATCGGTTTCGATGATTCAAGAGCCTATCGACATCTACACTTCGCGAGGATCGCCGTGGTATTTTTATTGGAATTTTTGGAGAATGATTTTCAGGTGAAAATTTCGTGGCAAGAGGACTGTTCATGCAGGATTTTTGGAACTTGAAATTTGTGTGAATTTGTGTGTAATTGTGGATTGTTGTTGTACCCAGGACATTGTGAGCACTACAACGGTGTTGCTAGCTTGGAGGATATTGTGTTTTGGCCATTTCTGGACTTTCTTATCTGTACGACCCTGGACAGTTGTGCGCTTCCAGGTGGGTGGCCCTGTCCTCAAGACTTATGGAATGTTCATTAAATCTGCTTTAGTAGACCCATGCATGATAGTGTTACTCATGTGTAGTATGTTAGAATGTGATAGCTGATAATTTTAGTGCTATCTGATGATCCTGTAAATTAATGTTATCTTGGAACTTGATCTAGCACCCCGGTCATTTATATCAGGTCCAGCCAGACTTTAGAAAACTGCAACCTGGGTTAGGTTTCATCATTGCTTTAGAATTTTCCACATTACTTGTTACCTCTGCCCTTCTGAGCATAGTGCTTTACTCACCCGAGCAGCGGGCTGAGAGGTCGGGTTTCTTTTAGCGTGGGATGCATTTTACACTCGTGCTTGGGAGCAGAGTGGGGTCTGGTAGAGGTAGTTGACCGTTCATCTATAGCGGGAGCCGTTTGGGGAAAACAGCGGTCCCGAGATGTTTTATTTGTCGCCACTGGGTTAGTGGCAGTTGTTTACCAGTGTCAGAAGGACCTAGGACCCAGACTTTTTAGACACACATGATTTCGGAAAATTAATGTTTTCTTCCAAATCTCGAGGGGTCGCCGGAGCCTGTTCTTGTCTGATTGGGTGATGGCAATAGCCCTTCGAGGTTTGGAAAAATCCATTTATTTAAACTAATTTTCTTAAAGAAAGTAAAATATGCTAAATTTGGTTTTCCCAAGATTAAATAATTTTAAATAGCAACTGTCATTTATTTATTACAACTTCCTCACCCGAGAGAGTTGGGTGATCTGGGTTCTAGGGGCCGTTCCTATCTTCGGGACGAAAGCCACGGGGGCCGAGCCTAGGACCTATTCTTGTTTGATAGGGTTGTAGGTGTTGGTCTTCCGGGACTTTCGGGCCCTGGTTGGTGTCCTCCGCTTGTTGATCAGAGACTGTCGTGTTCCCGAACTGTAAGGGGTCGGGAACCTCGATAGGCGGAGCCTGGAGTCTGTTCTTGTTTGATAGGGTTCTAGGCACCGACCTATCGGGATTTTCGAACCCTTATAGTGTCGGTTCTCTTGAGTTTGGTGCCTTGTTGTGGGAGCCGTCGGGTAGACGGTAGTCCCGGCTGTGAGTATTTCTAGCCATTGAGTGAGAGGTGTGGCATCAGCAGTGTAGTTCCAGCTAGTGATTGAGACAGTGATTTGGATCATAGCCTGCAGGAGCCACTTTTGAGCTCGACAGAGATGCGCGGATACTTTGCTCGGTGGGGTCGCTACCCACGAGTGCCACTCCGGAGTTGGGCCTGTTACTTGCTATCGCGACTTGTCGACGCCGTCCCTCTGGCTGAGCCAGTTTTGGCAGTCACGGACACCCTACGGTAGACCCGTCCTGTCGAGGATGTGCGGCAGTAGGGGAGGCGCAGGTTTGACTAGACCCTTTGTGGTGGTCAGTATAGATTGGGTGACCATACTAGAGAGTCAGTAGTTGCATCATGATTTTCATCTGTCCCGCTTTTCGAGCATTTAGATAGGGGCATAGTAGCAGTAGAATTTATCTTCCAGCTTTTCCTTTCAGCACTGTTTTTGTTTTCCTTATGCCTCTAGTAGACTTAGTGGGCAGACCGTTGGGCTTGTTGACGGCACCCACTGAGAGCTACTGTGGGATGTAGTTCTCACACCCGTCGTGGTGTCTTTTTCCCCAGGGAGTTCTACGCCTGATCCTGCTGTTCCAACTGCTGCTTCTTCAGACTGAGGTAAGGGAGTCGCGCGCTAGATCCCTACCAGTTGTCGTCATCCTGAGAGTAGATGTACCCCTTTTATATGTTTAGAGTGGTATGTTGAGCGACCTTGTAGTGAGGTATTGAGTTGTACTTTTCTTCTTTCTTTGAGAGACTTTTGTATTTATTTTTTGGTGAGAACTTGTTGTATTGTGAGAGTTGTATTAAATATCTTTTCTAGCAGTTTACTTTCAGCTCTGATATCTGTTAGTATAGTATTACCTTTTGCAGGTTAGACGCTTCGTCTATACGGGATTCACTGTATAGGCGGCGGATCTATTGGCGAGCCCGGGTCGTAGTTTCGGCCCGGGGCGTGACAACACTAATAGGACCAAATAAATCCATATGAAGAAGTTCTAATGGTCTATTAGTAGAAACAAAATTTTTAGGCTTAAAAGAGGACTTGACATGCTTTCCTCTAGCGCATGTGTCACAAAATCTATCTTTCGAGTAGTCAAGTTTAGGGAGACCCTTAACTAATTCTTTTCTCGAAAGTTTAGATACGACATCCATGCTTGCATGTCCTAGCCTCCGATGCCATAACCAAAAATTGTTATCCAAAACCGAAAAACAAATATCTTTGCTAGGAAAAATTTTGCTCAAAATGATTGTGTATACATTTCCAGTTCTACAACCTTTAAACATAATACAGTTTGAGTTAGAGTCAATTATGCTACAATGGGTTGACTCAAATTTAACAATCAATCCTTTGTCACATAGTTGACTAATACTCAACAAATTATGTTTAAGTCCTTCTACTAAATAAACATCATTAATTTTAAAACGATCGTTACCGATTGAGCCTTTTCCAATGATATGACCTTTGGAATTATTTCCAAAAGTTATGTCCCCGCCCTCTTCATATTCAAGCGATGATAGGTTTGTTGGGTTGCCCGTCATGTGCCTTGAGCAGCCGCTGTCTAAGTACCATTTGTCGCTTGATTTTGTCGAGTGCAGGCATACCTACAAAAAAAATCAAGTTAAGGAGGGTACCCAAGTGGATTTGGGTCCACTGGTGTTAGAACCTTTCACTACCCAAACTTGTCTAAGTTTAAATTTATTCTTAAATTGACATTGGGTTATATGATGCCCTATTTTATTACAATAGGTGCATAACACTTTTTTATCATCATTTGAATATTTTGCAAATGGATTAAAAATATTTTTCTTTTGACTAGACTTGTGTTGATATCCAAGTCCGGTCTTATCCAAATAGGATCTTTGATTACCCAATATCATATTTAGAACTTTAGTGCTACCAACAAATCTTTCTAGAGTGTTTCTTGATTCGATCAAGTCTCTCTTCAAAGATTCATTTTCAGTCTTAAATAAAATAGATTCTTTATGATTTTCACCACTACTTTTGGTCTCAACTTGCTTCTTTAATAAACTTAACTCATTTTTTAAACTTTTATTTTCAGATTGTAATAAGTTTGATTTTGAAATTAAAGATGTATTTTGTTTCTTTAAAGAAGCATATTTGGGGCCAAATTTTTGGAGATCATCATAAAGATCATAAAAAGCATCTAAAAGTTCATCGTAAGTTAGATCTTTTACCTCATCTTCAATGTTTGCCATAAAACAAAGATTCGAAGGTGCATCATCATATGTAAGGCTTAAGTTGGAGACCTCCTTATTTGATTCCTCATTGTCGGAGTCGCTGTCGTCACTCCAAGCGACGGAGAAGGCTTTATTCTTCTTTTTCTCCTTTCGGGGAGACTTACTTTGATTTTGACAATCATAGCTCATGTGCCCGGTTTTGTTGCAATTGTAACATTTGACGTCCCTTTTAAAAAAGTTTGATCTACCATTACCTTTGCCGGACCACCTAGCTCCGTGTTTTCTTTGTATGATATTCTTTAATTTTCTTGTAAGAAATGAGATCTCGTCGTCAGTGGCATTGTCGGAGTCGCCTCCATCTCCCTCGTTAGAGTTGAGTGCTATATTTTTTGTTTCAGGGTGAATGATGGAAGTAGAGGGCTCCATCTTCAATCGCAACTCATAAGTCATAAGGGACCCTATGAGTTCCTCCAGTGAAAATTTGTTGAGATCGCGCGCTTCTTGAATGGCAGCCAACTTTGGTTCCCAAGGTCCATTTTGAGGAAAACTCCTGAGTATTTTTCTAACTAAATCTGTATCAGAAAAATCCTTTCCCAAAGCTTTTAAATTATTAATAATATTTGTAAATCTAGTGTACATATCAGTAATACTTTCATTTGGTTGTACACAAAACATTTCATAATCAAGCGTAAGCATATTTATCTTAGACTCTTTTACTTGACTTGTTCCCTCGTGAACAACAGCTAATTTGTCCCAAACTTCTTTTGCAGTTTTGCACGTAGAAATTCGGTTGAACTCGTTTGGATCGAGAGCACAATGAAGAGCGTTCATCGCTCTAGAGTTCAAATTAAATTTAGCCTTGTCCTCTACCTTCCACATGCTAGTTGCTATGGTAGGCTTGGTGTAGCCATTTTCTACAATATCCCAAATATCAAAATCTAGGGATTGTAGAAAAATTTCCATCCGCACCTTTCCAATAGTTGTAGTTACTCCCGGTAAAGAAAGGAGGACGGGAGATGGATTGACCTTCAATGTTACCATGAAAAGTTGCCATCTCACGAGACAGTTAGTCTGCAACAGTGAGACCTGCGCTCTGATACCAAATGAAGGATCAAATGGCAACTAAGAGGGGGGGTGAATTAGTTGAAAAATAAAAACTCAAGTAAATTAAATCTAAGATAAGAATTGCACAACCAAATAAAAGAGATAAAAGAAAGAGAAGCAAACTCAAATGACACAGATGATTTATCCTGGTTCGGCCTTTTCTGATACCACTTGTCGGATCGTTGGCGCTAACCATTAATTCCAAAAGCTCGAGCTGTTAGAAATATGCAACCAATTCACTTAAAGCGTACAGACACAGCGCGACTCAACCCACCTGGACGTTAGGTCTATTGTTGGGCCTCTTGCCGTTAGGTCTATTGTGGACCGCAGCCCCACTCAACTTATTGGGCTCACCCAACTCAACTTATTAGTCTTCTGGGCCTATTATCACGGGCAGGAAGTTGGACCTATTTTTAACCCATAAATAAATAGCCAACAATCCCCCCCCCCCCCCCCCCCAACACTTGCACCGTGTGGGAATCGAACCCGTGCCACCGGCTCTGATACCACTTGTCGGATCGTTGGCGCTAACCATTAATTCCAAAAGCTCGAGCTGTTAGAAATACGCAACCAATTCACTTAAAGCGTACAGACACAGCGCCCATGGGTCTCGACCGGACTCAACCCACCTGGACGTTAGGTCTATTGTTGGGCCTCTTGCCGTTAGGTCTATTGTGGACCGCAGCCCCACTCAACTTATTGGGCTCACCCAACTACCACTTGTCGGATCGTTGGCGCTAACCATTAATCCCAAAAGCTCGAGCTGTTAGAAATACGCAACCAATTCACTTAAAGCGTACAGACACAGCGCCCACGGGTCTCGACCGGACTCAACCCACCTGGACGTTGGGTCTATTGTTGGGCCTCTTGCCGTTAGGTCTATTGTGGACCGCAGCCCCACTCAACTTATTGGGCTCACCCAACTCAACTTATTAGTCTCCTGGGCCTATTGTCATGGGCAGGAAGTTGGACCTATTTTTAACCCATAAATAAATAGCCAACAATTGCCGGGAAGCCTCGCACGCAGGGGGGCAATCTTGCTTCTAGGACAGTGCTCTGCACGCCTCAATCCACAGGCCTTCTCTAAACCTTTTATTTTACAGCATTCATTTATATTTCAATTTGAATTTACTGGATTTTAAATTATTTAATAGAATCAATTTGGAAAGATAAATATTTTACAACAATCTAGAAGCAAGATTGAAATTAATTTATCTTTTCATAATTGTTATCGTACTATGATTTACATGTAATTTTTAATTAAATATTATTGTGCTAATTAAATTGTACTTTCATTATTGTTTTCTGTTAGTACGTACTGTGGGATTGTGATGAAGATAAATATTTAATTAATATATTTAATTAAATAGTTGATTTACTGTTACGTTAATATTGTATTAATTAATTCCTTTGTGAAACATTTAATTAGACACTATTGAAATCTGTTAGCATAGTTGATCATATAATTGCTAAATTTTATAAAACTGTGCTGTTGCTTTTACATTACTGCGAGAACACCTTCTGTTATTTAATACGGATAGTATTAATTAATTAGATAAAAATTGCTAAGTACAATTTCTGCTATTTAAACTGTTAGTTTAATTATTTAATTAATCTACTTTGTAGATCTGTACTACTCATTTAGTGTTATTAGTACACTGATAATTAAATTTAGAATAATTATTATTAATTAAATTTTAATCCGTCAATTTAGATTAAACTGTTAAACTGTTTTTAAATCTTTAGCAATATAGTGACATTGCGCTAGGATTGTTTGTAAACAGATTTTTCATTATGGACAATTCGGCGAAACCTTTCACGTTTGATGGTCGTAATTTTAGAAGGTGGCAGAACCAAATGAGGTTCTGGCTCACCACGCTTGGGCTAGTTTCTGCTATTTCGGATTCTATCGAAAATAGTAATGGCTCTGCACCTGAATGTGCAATTCAGACTGAGGTCACTAGACCGTTTACCCGGAGTCAAGCCCAAGCAGGTTCCACTCCTCCCTCTGCTGATGCTGATACTACTACTACTTCTGCACCTAGACCTGTACTTCCTACTAACCCTGATATGATTAATTATCACTGCTTGAACCGAATTCTTAGCACCCTATCAGATAAACTTTATGACATCTACTGTAGTATGAAAACTGCTAGGGAGCTTTGGACATCTTTAGAGAATAAGTACGGTCAGGTTGATCCTACCCAGAAGAGATACCAGGCGTCTGATTTGATTAAGTTTAAACTGGTAGATAATAAGTCAATGTCTGACCAGCTTCATGATTTTGAGCACATAGTTGAGCAACTTAGATCTAGTGGTGTAGATCTTGATGAGAATTTCTTAGTTGCTGCCCTTATAGATAAGTTGCCACCTTCTTGGAAGAGCCATGCAAACGATCTTAACCACAATCAAATAGAGCTATCCCTGAATTTTGTCCTAAGATCCATTAGGATAGAAAAGTCGAACCGAGCTAGGGATAAGAAACTTAATGAGCCTACTACCCAAGCCAACCTAGTAGAGCACCCTAAAAATAAGGGTAGAAACTTTCAGCCTTATAGAAACTTTAAGAAGAAACCGTTCCATCATAGAAAGTTTAACCCAAACTTTAAGAAGCCTCAACCTGAGGGAAGTGGAGGAAACTCTGGTTGCTTTGTGTGTGGAAAGACGAACCACTTTGCGAAGGATTGCTACTTTCGCAAGACTCGGCCTTCTGCGCCAATGAAGAAGAAGGGAGCTCCACCTGAGCGTCAGACGAATATGCTGACTGCCGGTTCTGATCCTTCTGACTCTACTATCAGGACGCATGTGAGGACACGAATCCCCACTCTATGGTTTACTGTTGGTTTGGAGGCTTCAGGGAGTGCGTGTGTGCGTGTCGGGCCCCAGAATTGAGTTTCTGGTAAAATTGGAGTTTGTTTTCTTTTCCGGAAGTCCACTTTGGGTGTGTGGGGTGTTTGCGCGCTTATTGGAGCTAAGAATGTGACCCGGCACAAAAATTGGATCAAGTCTACTCTTCCAGGAATTTTTTGGGAAATTTTAGAAGTGGAATTTGGCCGAACGGACCTCGGATTTGGATTCAGCGCGCGAAAACGAGCGAAATGGACTATTTACTTGAATTTTTCGGAGCCCGGACGCGAAAACACGGAAATCGAGGCATGGAGTTACTGTTCAGGCGGCCGGAGAGGCGCCGGCGGCGGCGGAGCGCGGCGGAGCGCGGTGGTTGGCGGCGGCGGAGGCGCGCGGTCCACCGCAGAGCGCGTGCACCGGGCGCGGGCCACGTGGCGCGCTTCGGTTGGCCGGCGCAGCAGGTGCGGTCCACGGGCCTTGGCGGGGTGCACGGTGGACCGAGGGTAGGCCACGTGGCATCTCGTGGTTGGTGCGGTGTTGTGCACGCGGTCCACGGATTTTTGGCTCTGGTGCACGGTAGACCGGGGGACACGTGGCGTTGTGTGGTTGGCGGGTTCTGGTGCACTCGGTCCACACGGCTGAGGCGGTTGCCTCGGGGCGCGTGCTCGACCCGGAGCCGGCGGTGGCGCGGCCGCGCACGTTGCGCGGCGTGGCGTTGACCCGGGCGACGTGGGGGCGCCATGTGGCGCCCCGTGATTGGTCGGGCGCAGTGGTGCACGTCGCCTGGTCGGGACGCGTGGCATCGCGTGATTCGTCGCGGAGCGTGCGCTGGGTGCGGGGAGCAGGCCAGGGACACGTGGCGGCCCGTGAGGGTTTCGAGCGCGCATAGTAACGGGCCGGCCCGTTACTGTAGCAGCCCGAAACTTTTCGGGCGCCCGATTTCTTTGGGCCAAAATCCGGAAGTTGCTGTTTTTGGGCTGGGCCTATAAATACCGAGCTTGGGAGGGATTTTTCGCCCCTTTCCCGAGCTCCTCAGCCTAAGGTCCCTTTACAAGAGTTGTAGATCTTCGAGTCGCGCATCTCCTGGTGAAATCTCGGATTTTCTGGAAGCTCCGGCGACGACGTTTCCGGCATCGTGGCGCAGTGCGACGAATTTCAGTTGGAGGCCCGTTATCGCCGCATTTCAGTCTAAAAATTCTACAGAGCTACGCCGACAGTCTTTTTCAGCAATTTTTGCGGCGTTGGATTCACGAGAGGTAAATCTTCGACTTTTGTGTTGAGTGTTTTTTCTAGATATGGGTTTTTGGCACGGTTTTCGAGGCATTACTAAGCCATTGTTTTGCTGTGAGATTCCTGGACAGCACCCACTTCGCGGATTTTTATCTCATCATTCGGACATCGGTTTTCGACGATTCAAGAGCCTATCGACATCTAGACTTTGCGAGGATCACCGTGGTATTTTTATCGGAATTTTTAGAGGATGATTTTCAGGTGAAAATTTCGTGATAAAATGGACTGTTCATGCAGGATTTGAAACTTGGAATTTTTATGGATTTTAAGTGTAGAATTGGTTGTGATTGTATCCAGGACGTTGTGAGCACTACTACAGTGATGTTAGCTTGAAGGATTTTTTGTTTTGGCTGTTTCTGGACCCTCTTATCTGTGTGACCCTGGACAGTTGTGCACTTTCAGGTGGGTGGCCCTGTTCTCAAGACTTATGGAATGTTCATTAAATCTGCTTTAGTAGAACCATGCATGATAGTGTTACTCATGTGTAGTATGTTAGAACGTGAAAGCTGATAAGTCTCGTGCTAGCTGATGATCTCTTTGTAATTTTGCAACATGAAACTTAGCTTAGCACACCTGTTAATTATTAAACATCATGCTCCACCATATTATAGTAAACTTAAACCTGAATTGGATTTGTTCACTGCTCTAGTTTTCCCACATTGGTTGTACTCTCGTCATTCTGGACTTAGTGATTCTCCCCGAGTCGTGGGCTGGGAGGTTTATTAGTTGGGGTTGCATTTTACACTCGTGCTTGGGGGCAGAGTGGAGTCTGGTAGAGATATTTTGTCACGCCCCGGATGTAAACCAGAACCCGGGCCCGTCTACAGATCCGCCGTGCACACGGTATTTCCCGTGTACACGAAGCGCCAACAATCTGCTCAGATATAAAAGATATAATAAAAGAGCAATAAAAATAGAGCTGAACTAAAACTAATACATCTCAGACTGAAGCTGGAAATAAAATACAATACATCTGTAAAAATGATACATCAGTCTCTCCCAGCTCACAAAATAATAAATACAACCTGCTGGCAAAGCCAGTCCCAAAGGTGAAAGTACAACCGTCTGAGGAAAACATGGGTACACCAACAGTCCAGCTAACACGCTCATCCTGCCACGAGATCTATCTACTCAGCCGTCCTCTCTCCTCGACCCGCCACTGAAAGCCCAGTAGCACCCGTAGATGACTCTGCAAAACAAGGGAGAAGAAAAAGAGGAAAGAAGAATGGGGGTGAGTACTACTAGTAAACCAGTAGCCTCCCCTAGTGGGTAAAACCTCAAACTCTAACACGCCCACTAGGTCTACCAGAGGCAAAAGGAAACAAAGGTGGTATGCTAAAAAGAATAAGACTCCTGATGAAAAGCTACCACCAGAATGCCTCTAAAATGCCGAGCTAATAGAATAGCTAAAAGTGTGCATCAGAATATAAATGCCTGTCTGAATAACCCAATCTGACCGCCAGTGAACACTGGCACTGCCTGCTCTGCTGTCGAACTCAAGAACCCAGCATGGTGCCCGGCGCTCTGCACCGTGGAAAGCCTACTCCGGAGTGGCACTCAAGGGGAGCGACCCACACGAGTAAAGTATCACTGTAACAAGCATCTCTGTAACCACTGTCTCATAATAGCAGGACTGGATCATGACTATGATTAAAGTGGGAAAAACCCTCCACTAGAAATAACCCGAACTCAACCTGATGCAAGATAAACACATAGTGGGAAACTCCCTCCACTAGAGACCTGATACCCAATCTGATGCATAAGCAACCTCCGGTCAACCGCCCAATGTCCGCGGTTGCCGCAATACCCTGCCATCAAGCCCTGCCTGTCCCAAAACCCAAGAACCTGACTACACTATCCCAATCCCCCTGCTCGCGTACGAGCTGCAAATACCCTGAGCCTCAAATGAAAGGAGAAAAGAATAACAAAAAGGGTTTCTCCTATGTCAATTCCAGCATGATAGTGTAGCAGAAAAAGGTGGCCTATCTAGGTGACCATACAAGCATGCAAATGTCCCAAGACGATATACATACAATAAAGCAGATATCGATATGTTTTTACCTTGCTAAAGCATGCTGATAAAAGTGTAAGAGTAGTAAATAAAAGATAGCCTGTCTAAAATGCATGCCCAAAGCCCACTATTATTAATCAGCCTTCTAATCATAGAAGCTACTCCAATGCCTAGAGGGTAATCAAAAGTAGGGGTTCACAACAACACCCATGATCACAAACATATCCCACAATGATATCTGGTCCACCGCCTACTATCCGCGGCAGCCATAATACCCCAGGAGCTAAAATCCAGGCCCCGGCTACACTATGCCAATCTCCTGCTCAAACCCGAGCAACAAATAGTCACCTGACTAAAGAATAGGGGGAGAAGAAGCAAATAGGGTTTCTTCTAAATCAAGTCCCAACATATAGTGTAGCGATCAGAAATGGTCTAACTAATTATCCATATAAGCAAGCCTATCTCCTCATGGAAGAAAAAGGGGAGTAACGAATAGTGGTTCCACATGTGTATCAAATAATAGCTCCACCTGGGTATAATCATCATGCTAAATCATAATCCAACCACACACATGTCTATAACCTGCTAATCACCCTCACATGAATCATCCACCTATGCCTGTCCAAAAATCCTCAAGTGGTACCCTCCAACAAGACATTTCATAATATCTCAACATGAAAGTACATCCCCTATGCACAGTTAAATGCCAATATAATGTCCAAGTAAGCATGTATAAGTTCCAACCACTAACAAGTTTCCACTACAGTGTTTTCCAGATGATAGGCTCGTAATTATTTTAGTTAAACATGCATGTCTACTAAGTGAGCATTCAAAATGTCCAATAGAGAAGATCTCTCTAATATTCCTAGTGGGTATATCAGAAAAGAGGAGTAAAGCAACCACCCACCTGAAGCGCTAACTGTCCAAGTCCGCACAGCTGAAAATACCCAAAACTCCAATCCCTTGCCCCGACAAGTTCAGCACACCCGTAACACTCCTGGCACAACACAAGGTCCACTAAAACACTTAAATTCCCAGATACAGCTCATACAGTCCACATACAACAACAGTCCAAAACTGTTAAATTTTCACCTGCAGAAAGTGCCCAGAAAATTCCTAGAAAAATACCACAGCGATCCTCGCGTCGATAGCTTCGCAACGGTAGCTTGCACGTCCAAATCTGAGTTCGGTAAGACAAGTTATAAATTCGGCAAGGGGGGTATATTCATACAAAATCTGTGCTAAAAACTGTGCACTGTTCACAGAGAAAAACAGAGATTTCACCTCGAAATAAATCTCAAGAAATTCCAAGAAAAATACGAGCGCGTTCCTTGCGATCCGTAGATGAAAAAGTTGTATAAGCTCGTTTCCGTCTGACGCTCGTGCGCGAAGATATGGCCTCCCCAATCAGCTGCTGTCTCAAAATCCCTCACAGAAAAAGGGGGACCATTGTTACCTCGGGATCCGAGCCAATAAGTCAAAATGAGAAAGAGTGATCAAAATCAAAGATGAAGCCCTACCTCTTAGGAGTCTGTCGGCGCAAGAATCACAGAAGAAGGATCTCGGGGTAGCCCAGGAGAGCTAAAACACCGCTGCTGCGCCGAAGAAGAATACAGGAACCACAACGTCGCGCCGCACCGTAAAATCCAAAACCTCGGGATACGTGCACTCAGAAATTCCGAAACTCTGCAGCAAGAACCAGAACTCGAAGATGAAAATCTTCACTGAAGGGAGCTCGGGGAGATGGAGCTTCGAAGTGGCAAAAATGGCTAAGTGAAACTCCCTCGGATGCAACCATGAAGAAAAACCAAATCAAACAATTCCCAAAATACCAGCTGTGTCCCCAAAACAGCAAACATCGGTAGAAGGCCACTCAAACGGCGCCACGTGTCCCATTCCAAAGTCAACACGGCACAGTGCGCGGCGTCAGCGCGGCATGGCGCGTGCGTGCGCACACGGCCCGAGGCATCGACACTGTTCCGTGGACCGGGTGCACAGAGCCGACCAATCACACCATGCCACGTGTCACCCTTCGGTCCACCGTGCACCCGAAGAAATCCCGTGGACCGCGTCTCCTGGACCAACGAACCATAAGCCGCCACGTGGCACCGCCCTGGTGCACGCCCGCCGCCGCGGGCGCCTGCCCGCGCCCTGCCCGCGCCGCGTGCCGCCGCCTGCCGCCTGCCCGAGGCTGCGCCGCCGCTCGCCGGTGCCGGCCGCCGCCGGCGATCGCCGGAGACACTGTTCCGGCGTGAACAGTAACCGCAAGCTCAAAACTAACAAGTAAATAGTCCATCTTGACCGTTTTCGCGCGCTGATTCCAAAAACGGTATCCATTTTGCCAAATTCCACTCCTATAATTTGCCGGAGGCTCCCGAAAAGGTATTTTTAATCCGAATTTTGCGCCGAGTCTAAATTTGACATCCGATTTGCGCGAAAACACCTCTAAACATCCGACGGGGTCTCCCGATTACCCACGTGATCCATTTGAAGCCCCGAGTTCATTACTTGTGTCCAAATTGGCGCACGAACACCGCCGACATGCCCCGTAGGCCTCCAGAAGCTGCCGATCACACTGTAAAGCCCTATAGAATTCCGGATCATCACATATTTGATCTTACATTTGTGTCGGGAGCCGTTTAGGAGGACGGCGGTCCCGAGGTATTTCGTTTTCCTATTCTTTTTTCGTCGCCGCTGTATTAGTGGCAGCGGTTTACTTGTATTAGCAGAACCTTGGACCCAGAACTATTTTTGGACACACATATGATTTTAGTCAACCAACCTTTTCTTCCAAGCATCGTAGGGTCGCCCGAGTCTATTCTTGTTTGATAGGGTTGTAGGTTCTAGTCTTTCGGGGTTCCCGGATTCTTTATTATGTTTGTATGTGGAGTTATCCTGCCGGTGAGTCTGCAGGACGGGTTGTTGTTCTGTTGTTGGATACCGTCGGGGTTGACGGTGGTCCCGGATCGTTGAGGTTGTCCGACCTGTTTAGTTAGCCCTGAGTGTGGGACGATCTTGGCTGTGAAGTATCTCCAGCCAGTGTGTTTATGTTGTGAGCTTTTGGTGAGATGAGTGTCTCGGGTTTCGTGAAAGCTGATAAGCTGAGTCATCAAGAGTGCTCCGACTGTTGTGAGAGATTTCGCAGGATTGAGTCCTTCCGAGCAGAGCGTGAGCGTGGATTTTGACCATAGCCTGCAGTGCCACTTTGAGCTCGACAGAGTGCGCGGATACCCTAGTCCTCGTTGGGGTCGCTCCCCTCGAGTGCCACGTCCGGGGTGGGTCTGCACTTTGGTATCGCGACCTGTTGATGTCGTCCCTCTGAATGAGCCAGTTTTGGCAGTTACGGACGCAGTCCCTCTGACTGAGCCAGTTTTGGCAGTCACGGACACCGTCCCTCTGGCTGAGCCAGTTTTGGCAGCTACGGACGTCCTACGTAAGTCCGGTCCTCCAGGATATAACGGCAGTAGGTTGGCGCAGGCTTGACTGGACCCGAGGAGGCAGTCAGTTCAGATTGGGTGACTTTACTGTTATGTTAGCAGATGCATCATATTTTCATCTGTCCCGCTTTTTGAGCATCTATGTAGGGGCATAGTAGCTGTAGAATTTATTTATTTATCCAGCTTTTTTCCTTCAGTACTGTATTTGTTTCCTCATGCCTCTAGTAGACTTAGTGGGCAGATCGTGGGCTTGTTGACGGCACCCACTGAGAGCTACTGTGGAATGTAGTTCTCACACCCGTCGTGGTGTCTTTTTCCCAGAAACTTCTACGCCTGTTCTTGCTGTTCCTGTTGCCGCTCCAGCTGCTGTTTCTTCAGACCGAGGTAAGGGAGTCACGAGATAGATCCCTTTCCCCCTTCAGCTTCAGCGAGTGATAGAGGTACCCTGATGTTCTTTTTGGTTGTGCCATGTTTGAGAGATCTTGTAGTGAGGGATCGAGTTGTACTCTTTTGGTTTCTTTGGAGAGACTTCTGTATTCTGGTGAGGATATTATGTATATTTTATGAGAGACTGTTCTACTTTCTGTTCATAGTTACTTTTCTTTTACAGCCCTGATATCTGTTAGTATAGTTGTTCTATTTTTGCAGGTTAGACGCTACGTCTCTACGGGGCTTCCCGTAGGGGCGGCGGATCTGTTGGCGAGCCCGGGGTACAGTTCCGACCCCGGGGCGTGACAGATTAGAGTGGTATCAGAGCCTAGGTTTTAGGTCATTGAGGACTTAGGAACCCTAGGCTTGTGGTTGGACCCTAGGATGACTCACGCGAGAGCCGCGATTTTAGCGGGAGTCCTGATTGGGTTTCTAACTCTCCCGAGTGGATTGGGATGAGTGATTGACATGTCTTCCTTCTGTGGCAACTATGTTGGCTGCAGACAACATAGTACTTCGGGAAGTGGGACATGCCTTTAGACTTCCGCTAGATTGGGTTGAGTATTGTTTGGTTTTGTCTTGATGTTTGCTTGTGGATTGTAGGTTGGCACGATGCCTCCCCGACGCAGGATGCAGACACGTTCTCAGTCTTCCTCCTCCCATGAGCCTGAGCAGGAGGAGTCACCTCAGGGTCAGCAGAGTGAGGGGCAGGAGCTTCGGACTCAGATGGCCCATTTGTCTGAGACTCTCCGACGCCAGGTGGAGATTTTACGGCGCCAGGAGGAGACCATGGATCGGATGATGCGCATGATGGAACAGAGAGTACAGCCGGTGGTAGCACCCCCAGAGAGTTCCCCTATACCTTCCTCGCCAGCTATAGCACCTCCAGAGAGTTTCCCTGTACCCTCCTCGCCAGCGGTGGCACCCCCAGTTGTACCAGCAGCACTGGCAGCCCCTACTACACCGGTTACCAGTGGTCAGGCGTCCGAGACGGTAGGACAGTTGACCCCGGCAGAGCCGCGAGAGGTGTCGGATTTGTTGATGAGATTTCGTCAGGCTGATCAACATCATTTTTCGGGGCAGAGTTCGGAGCACGGAGAGGCGGTGATGGCCGAGGTGGCTCCTACTCCTGCAGGAATTTCGGGGGCGAAGCGGCTAGCTCAGGATGTCGAGGGACAGACGAGTCGTCAGGGACCTACGAGACCTCCACGACCCCATCCTCAGGGTCGTGGGTTTCGGAGGCGCCAGAGGTCAGGTGGGCCCCGGCAGCAGCCACGATATCAGCAGCACCAGCAACGACAGCAGTCTCAGCAGCAGTTTCAGCAGCGGCATCGGCATCAGCGACATGAGCAGTGTGTCATCTGTGGCGGCCCTCATCCGCCGTCGCAGTGTTACCAGAGACGGGGACGGTGTTTCCTATGTGGAGACTTGGGACATTTTCGAGCAGCCTGTCCCCGAGCCATTCTGTCAGTGCAACCCCTTGCTACAGCACCTCCCTTGCCAGTTCAGGAAGCAGAAGCCACTCCTCCAGGGCACCATCAGACAAAGTGGGGTACGACATCGGGATAGACGGGACGATGGTCTTCAGCGCCTAGTGGACGAGACTACGCAGCCATGGTGGAGAGCACCCCAGCAGCAGATCCTATCGCCGCAGGTATGGCTTTATTTTTAGTCGAGTTAAGTGGGTTTTTGGACACCGCTGCATCTTTCTGCACATGTTAGTAGAGCATTTGCATCTCTCCATGATTAAGGGATAGGAATTTTGTGACATGCCTGAGCGTTTGGACTCCTCCCTGTATCTTCAAGCAGAGGCGAATTTTGGGTTGTGATCAGAACAGCTGAAACTTTGGAAAGTACGCCGACTGGTGATTTTTTTTTTTTTTTTCTTGTGCCGGTTCAGTTGCAGCTCCATGAGTCAGATTGAGCACACGGGATGGACCAGCTGGTACGGTTTCGTGCAACTTTTGATTGCGGATGGAGAACAGTGGCTTTTCCGCGAGTTGGACGACTGGAGATCAATTCCACTGGACACCGAGGCATCCTTCCTGCAACAGTGGCTTCTATGGCTTCTGTCACGCCCCGGGGGTTTCATTAAGCGGAAAACAACCACTGAAAAGAGTTAAATTTGCATATAAATTTTTTTTTGAAAGCGATCTCCCCCGGTGCGTGCCCAGACCCGCCGTATATACAAATTCACTCTGCAACCGGGCAGAGTCTCCTTTGTATATGCACGGCGTCCTGACTACAATATCCATACAATTATCCATTTAACCACAATAGCTCAGCAGTCGAGTACAAACAACTATTTTTCCATAAGTATTAACGAGGCAGACACAATTTGAAAGAATAAATCCACAAGTTTTAAAACGGCGCCCACACGGCGCCCATGTTTTCAAAGCTGGGTTCGCAATCCATAAATTCACAGAGTTTTAAAACGGTGCCCACTCGACACCCATATTTTCAAAACTGTTTTCGCAATATTTTCTTTTTCTTTGTATTTTGAAAACGGCCAACCGATAGAAGTGAAGCAGCCATTCATCCACAAGGTAGGAAAACATTCCAACATCCACGTCGATCCCACAGGGGTATCGCAATCCACTTAGTAGCTACTAACAGGAAATGAAAAGAGCAAAATAAGAAGTACATACAGTCTATGGCCTCGAAGGACCAGAATACTCCTGCCACGGCCTCACCATCGCCCTAGCACTCATCCCTGGACGAACCTGTCACAGAGTGGGAAGTCAGTGACCAGAAAATAAAGCACGAAAGCAACCAGGGCTATAAATAAAGCAAACCGCAGTAAAACCAGAGCGACCGCCCTCCTCATCGTGCAATCGACAGTATCCCTGCATAACCTGTCCCGGGCACCCACCTCGGGGAACCAAACCGAGCACCAACCTCGGGAAAGAAAACCAGACCGTATAGCCAACCGGATCAACCACCCTCTCAAGAGGGAAACGATAACCTGTACTCCTGTATCCTGCAATACCCGGCCACGTCGGACAACTAAACCGACGGCCCATACCGTACCTGCAAAACCCGACCACGTCGGACAACTAAACCGACGGGTCGCACCGCTCGCACCTCGGCGCCTCAAACCCCACAACTAATAAGGGGCCCCACTACGTCACCTCGTGGGTATACACGGGTCATAGACCACTTTTCCGGAAAAGCGCACCCTTTGCGGTGGCCAAACCGCGGGTGTGCGTGCTGCAGCCTCGAGCAAAGTAACCATAGAGCAAAGTAACCATAATACCACATATCCGAGCAAAGTAACCATAGAGCAAAGTAACCATAGAGCGGAGTAACCATAATACCACATATCCGAGCAAACTAACCATAGAGCAAGGTAACCATATTAGTGCGATTAATTACTTATATTAAACAAGGTACAATTGTCGGAAACCCGACGCTAAATTCCAAAGCAAAAACCCACATATGTGTACATAATAAAGGACACCGCAACACTTGGTCGCTACAACACCGATAAGGGCATACGATAAATGATAGCGAGAATATGCACAAAGGGGTTCTAAAGGGTACCCACCTGAAATACGTAAAAGAAGATGCGTAGAAACTCCAGCTAAAACACTCCCACCTTGTGCCCGGAACAGCTACAGTGAAAAAATACTGTTAAAAACGTCGTCGCGGTCAAAAACACTCAAAAACGGGACGAAACGGGCCAAAAACGGAGCTTCTGGGCTTCCGGGCTGCAGTCTGGTGCACGGGTCCCTGCGTGGACCGGGTCCACGACAAAAAGCGGCGGCGGCACAGACCGGGCGCACCGCACGGTGGGCCGCTGGAGCACGGCCCGTATCGCGGACCGGGCTCACCGCTACAGTGCCTGCGGCCGCAGACCGGGCGCACGCGACTGCGGTGCGCCATTGCGGCTTGGGCCGGGCCGCGCACGGGCTGAAGCGCGCGCCGGGTCCACGCGGTGGGGCTGTGAACGCGTACACCGGGTGCACGCCCGATCGGTGGACCGCGCGACCTGGCGCACGCATTCGTGCGCCGGGTCCGCGGTCCCGGGTCCGGGAGCTGTGCGCCGGGTGCACGCCGGGCCCTGTGGACCGCGCGGCCTGGCGCACGCATTCGTGCGCCGGGTCCGCGCCCCATGGGCCCGGGAGCCGTACGCCGGGTGCACGCCGCCTCCCGTGGACCGCGCAGCAATGCGGTCGTACGGGGGTGAACAGTAAACCCTATTTTCGCCCCCCGCGCCTCCAGTTTCGCGATTTTAACTCCGTTTTCGCTCCCGTGCGACTCCGGTGACGACCCCGTGGGCATGCTAACGGCGGCGGCGGCCTCCCGTTCAACGACGGCGGCGGCGGCCTCCCGTTCAACACCATGTATTGCCCATGACAACGACAAAAGGAAAACCTCATACCAAAAAAAATAACCGGGGAGACCCGAACCGCTCACCTTGTTTTCGCCGGTAAGGGAGGAAAGGGAGAGGATCATCCTGTTCTCGTTCGCCGTGTTCCGCAGATCGTCCTTCCTTCTCCCCGTCTCCGCCTCGTCGCCTCGGTTCCCTCACGCCCACGGTTGAAACGAGGGAAAGAATAAGAATTGGGGTTTCCTCTTTTTCTTTCTCAAAAACGCCGCCTTAAACCCTAACCGTCAAGAGAAAAACCAAGGGGGAAAAACCCTACGGCCCCCAGTTCTAAGGAACATCTAAAATACCCGGAAATGAAAACCGACGGCTGAGAATGTCTCGTAAAGCGTGTCAATCGCTCGCACGGATCCCGGAGCGCCTAAAAAAAGGTCCAAACTTTAAAATTAAATTCTGGGAGATCCCGGGGTCGGAATTCAAATCCGATCGCGCCACCGTTCACCGTTTTGCGAGTTCTACCACCTAAAAATACCCGCAAACCCCGACGATCAGCCCAAAAGTTTTCGAATTTCAACCCCCCCCTCCTTAACAACCGAGGATATTAAATTAGGACCCAAAGCGAAAACCTAAAGGTCGAGGTACCACCCACAGGATAATATAACCCACAGACATAAGAAAAACGAAAAGTCCGATCACAGCAGGATCCCGTCCGATCGCCTCGAAAAGCGTGCCAGTCACTTAGCGCGGATTCCGATGCACCACTCAAGGCAAACGCTTTGACCCCCATTCCGGGAGATCCGTAAATCGGAATCCGGATCCGATCGCTTTGCCGTTCTCCGTTTTTTGAACTCAAACGCAGAAAAATACCAGCGGTCCAGGCCAGTCCATTACAGAAAACGTAGTGAAAAGCTTCCCTAACAACTCCGTCACAAACAGGAAGGGCATTCGAAGGCATTTGAACGCCCGGACTCTACAGCTTCGGGTTAGGCGTGACTTGTCGAGCGTAGGTGACGCCTAGGACTAGAGGGTATGTCTCTAGGGGTCTCGGATAGAGTTGTGTTTTTCTTTTAGGAGCACGGTTAGATCGTAGCTTCCGTTTTTGTTGCCACAGCAGGAACGGCATCAACACTTCTCTCCCTTCTTCTCGCCATTGTTCTGAAATTCGCGAACAGGATGAAAGATTCGAAAGACTACTCTAGAAATGGAGACGGTGCCCGAACCTGTTCTTGTTTGATTGGGGCAAGGGCACTGGTCTTTCGGAACTTTCGAACTTTTCGCTAATTTCAGTTGTTTTCTAAACTGGAGAGTTGGGGGTTGATGACTTTCCTGCTGGTGGGGCCCTTTCTCTTTCTGTTAAGTTTTGCGGCGTAATTCGTGTAGTTTGAACGCGTAGAGTTGGTTGTTCTTCCCCGTCCCCAGTTTTTGGAATTCTTGAGGTCTATCCGGCTGTTGAACTCGCTTGGTGGTGAGTGTGTAGTGACTGGGGAGTTGGAGTTTGTGTTGATGGATGCTTACCTTTGGGCTTGGAGACTCCCTTTTGAGCCGTGATTGTTTCGAGGACGAAACTTTCTTTTAGTGGGTGTGGATGTGAGGACCCGAATCCCCACTCTAGGGTTTACTGTTGGTTTGGAGGCTTCAGGGAGTGCGTGTGTGCGTGTCGGGACCCAGAATTGAGTTTCTGGTAAAATTGGAGTTTGTTTTCTTTTCCGGAAGTCCACTTTGGGTGTGTGGGGTGTTTGCGCGCTTATTGGAGCTAAGAATGTGACCCGGCACAAAAATTGGATCAAGTCTACTCTTCCGGGAATTTTTTGGGAAATTTTAGAAGTGAAATTTGGCCGAACGGACCTCGGATTTGGATTCAGCGCGCGAAAACGAGCGAAATGGACTATTTACTTGAATTTTTCGGAGCCCAGACGCGAAAACACGGAAATCGAGGATTGAGTTACTGTTCCGGCGGCCGGAGAGGCGCCGGCGGCGGCGGAGCGCGGTGGTTGGCGGCGGCGGAGGCGCGCGGTCCACCGCGGAGCGCGTGCACCGGGCGCGGGCCACGTGGCGCGCTTCGGTTGGCCGGCGCAGCAGGTGCGGTCCACGGGCCTTGCCGGGGTGCACGGTGGACCGAGGGTAGGCCACGTGGCATCTCGTGGTTGGTGCGGTGTTGTGCACGCGGTCCACGGATTTTCGGCTCTGGTGCACGGTACCGGGGGACACGTGGCGTTGTGTGGTTGGCGGATTCTGGTGCACTCGGTCCACACGGCTGAGGCGGTTGCCTCGGGGCGCGTGCCCGACCCGGAGCCGGCGGCGGCGCGACCGCGCACGTTGCACGGCGTGGCGTTGACCCGGGCGACGTGGGGGCGCCACGTGGCGCCCCGTGATTGGTCGGGCGCAGCGGTGCACATCGCCTGGTCGGGACGCGTGGCATCGCGTGATTCGTCGCGGAGCGTGCGCTGGGTGCGGGGAGCAGGCCAGGGACACGTGGCGGCCCGTGAGGGTTTCGGGCGCGCACAGTAACGGGCCGGCCCGTTACTGTAGCAGCCCGAAACTTTTCGGGCGCCCGATTTCTTTGGGCCAAAATCCGGAAGTTGCTGCTTTTGGGCTGGGCCTATAAATACCGAGCTTGGGAGGGATTTTTCGCCCCTTTCCCGAGCTCCTCAGCCTAAGGTCCCTTTACAAGAGTTGTAGATCTTCGAGTCACGCATCTCCTGGTGAAATCTCGGATTTTCTGGAAGCTCCGGCGACGACGTTTCCGGCATCGTGGCGCAGTGCGACGAATTTCAGTTGGAGGCCCGTTATCGCCGCATTTCAGTCTAAAAATTCCACAGAGCTACCCCGATAGTCTTTTTCGGCAATTTTTGCGGCGTTGGATTCACGAGAGGTAAATCTTCGACTTTCGTGTTGAGTGTTTTTTCTAGATATGGGTTTTTGGCACGGTTTTCGAGGCATTACTGAGCCACTGTTTTGCTGTGAGATTCCTGGACAGCACCCACTTCGCGGATTTTTATCTCATCATCCGGACATCGGTTTTCTACAATTCAAAAGCCTATCGACATCTACACTTCGCGAGGATCGCCGTGGTATTTTTATCGGAATTTCTGGAGGATGATTTTCAGATGAAAATTTCGTGATAAAATGGACTGTTCATGCAGGATTTGAAACTTGGAATTTTTATGGATTTTAAGTGTAGAATTGGTTGTGATTGTATCCAGGACGTTGTGAGCACTACTACAGTGATGTTAGCTTGGAGGATTTTGTGTTTTGGCTGTTTCTGGACCCTCTTATCTGTGTGACCCTGGACAGTTGTGCACTTTCAGGTGGGTGGCCCTGTTCTCAAGACTTATGGAATGTTCATTAAATCTGCTTTAGTAGAACCATGCATGATAGTGTTACTCATGTGTAGTATGTTAGAACGTGAAATGTCACGCCCCGGGGTCGAAACTGCGATCCGGGCTCGCCAATAGATCCGCCACCTATGCTAAAACCCGCATAGGCGAAGCGTCTAACCTGCAAAAGATAGTACTATAGCTACACAAATATCAGAGCTGAAATGAAATGCTGTAAAATAAAAATCCAATCACTGAACAACATGAAATAGAGTACAATATCCGTCTCCTCAAATACAGATAATCATCATACAATGTCCTCAGTACAGCATCTCTCAACTATAAAAGGAGATAAACTAAAACTATAGTACATCAGTCTCAACATCAGTCTCTCCAAATACAACAGATCTCTCTCCAGAGAAAAGAGTAAAAACCAGCCAACAGCTACCAGAAATCTCCAACCAGGGGATACAGCTACACTCCTCGGGTGGTAAAGATCTAGCTCGTGACTCCCTCGCCTCGAACAACGACCGAAGATCAGCAACTCCCGAAGAGGACTCTGCAAAACAGGGGGGAGAAAAGAAAGGGGAAACAACAATGGGGGTGAGAACCACTAGTAAACCAGTAGCCTCCCCCTGTGGGTAAAGCCTCATGCTCCGGCGTACCCACTAAGTCTACTAGAGGCAAGAAAGGGGACAAGTGGCAAAGCTGTAAACAAAACTACTGAATAAAAGGGGAAACCACTACTAGTATGCCTCTAAATGCAATACTGGAAGAAATGACTGTGTGAAGGCATCAGGGAACAGTATATGACCAAATAGACCCAATCTGGTACCACCAGTAAAACTGGTACTGCCTGCTCTATCATAAATCTCAGGAACTCAGTAGGGGGCCAGCACATAAGGCTCGAAATCCCAGTCAGCACTCACAACTCACCATGGTGCCCGGCGCTCGGCACCGTGTAAAGCCTACTCCGGAGTGGCACTCGAAGGGAGCGACCCACACGAGTAAAGTATCACTGTATCAAGCATCTCTGTAACCACTGTCTCATAATAGCAGGACTGGATCATGACTATGATCAAAGTGGGAAACTCCGTCCACTAATAAAACCCCGATCTGATGCAATAGTACTCAAAAAGTGGGAAATACCATCCACTAGAGAAATCTGATACCCAATCTGATGCAATAGTAAACATCCGGTCAACCGCCCAAAGTCCGCGGTCACCGCAATAACCCACAACCCACAATTGGGTAAAATAATCAAGATCCGGTCAACCGCCTACTATCCGCGGTTGCCGCAATAACCCACAATCCAACATCTAATGCACCCTGTCACTGACCCTCAGGTCCCGGCTACACTATCCCAAACCTCTGCTCGAACTCGAGCAACATGACTCAAAAGTCTAAATAAAAAGGAGAAAGAAAGCAATCATGGTTTCTCCTAAGTCAAATCCCAATATGATAGTGTAGCAATAAAATAGTGGCCTATCTAGATGTCCAAATAAGCATGCAAAAGTCCTCAGCAATGTAAAAAAGGAGAATATGTCAAATAACTGGTTTACATGTGTAATAATTAATAATATCCACATAAATACAACAATCATGCTAAAATCATCAGTCAACTACACATGTAAATAATCTCTGATCCATAATAAATTCCAAAGTGGCACCCGCACCTAGATATGTCATTCTGTCCCAACAATTAATCCATTTAATCCACTTTCATAAAAATCTAGGTAGTAAAATAGCATGTTAATTATCACTATTAAATTATTCCAATGATCATGTTCCAACAGCAATATTATCCCAATAATATCCCCAACATGCTATATCAACAAAATTAATCTCAGATGATAGGCTCACATTTATATCAGTCATTCATGTATGCTAATCAAACTTAGTGAGCAAGTCAGAAGTAGAGGCATGCAACAACCACCCACCTCGAAAAGCGCGCACGACACTAAAAGAGACCTCTCGCTGCCCACAGTCCTCTAACACAGCAATCCATCGAAAACTGTGCCCCACTGCACAAAACATTGCACACAATTAATCCCAAAACTGTACAATTTCTTACTGTCCAAAATCAGCCCCAAAAAGGCTAAATATCACCTCTGTCCAGTCCTCAAGAAAATCCAGAAAATTCACAGTCGCATTCCTCGCGAAAAGTAGCCCCAAAACGATTGTTTAAACGCCCAGATCTGATACCTGTAGGCCAAGATAAAAAAACACCGTTGCATACTCAAAATCTCCACAACAGAATTCCTATAGCAATCTGGCCAAGAAAAGCTTAATTATCACCTTCGAAGAAATTTCCAAAAATCTCAGAAAAATCACCACTGTGTTCCTCGTGACGAGTAGATCAAAATCGAGTCCTGAAACGCCTTGATCCGATGTTCCTAGGCTGAGATATAAAATCGACAAGCCGGTGCTGTCCAAAATCCACCACAGAAAAATAGGGGTCAAAGATGCCTCGGGAAACGTGCCAAAAGTGCGAAACGAAGCGAAGCGATCAACACGAAAATCGAAGCCTTACCTCTTAGGAACATGCTGTCGAAGAAATCGTCCAAAAACTCCTCCTGGTTTGCTCACAGTGAATTTTTGACTGAACTGTGACGGTAATGGGCCGAAATAGGAGAAAACCGAGGCGAACTGTAAAAATGATATCGCCGTTGCCGAGCTTCCAGAAATTCTGAGAATCCACCACAAGATCCAGGACATCAAGGGGAACAACTTTCCTATAGATCTCTCCCTCTCATTCCCTCTCTAAAGCTCGGAAAAAGGTGAGAAAGAGGGAGAGGAGGGGGTATAAATAGGCCCACTCAAAAGAATTCCAAAATCCCCTCTGTGTCCCCGGTTTCGGGCGCCCGAATCTTTCGGGCCCCGAAACCGGGCGCACACAGTAGCCCGGCCCAGCCCGGCCCACTCCGCGCACCTGATCCGGTCGGACCGCACGGCCGTCCAACCCGCTCGTCCACGCGACACGTGTCCCCGAACACCGCACAGCTGATCCGACCGCTCCCCTCACGCCGCGTGGCCGTCCTTGGTCAACGGAGTGGCTGGCAGCCCGCCAATGGCAGGCTGCCACGTGGCGCACGCGTGCGCCACATCGGTGCCATGGCCGCCACGCCAGCTGCCACCGCCACCTGCCGCGCCACCCTGCCACCTGCACGCGCACAGTGGCCCGGCCAATCCTCGCACGCCACGTGTCAACGCCCCACGCTCGCTGCACCCGGTGCACTGAACACCATACACCGGACCAATGACGTGCTGCCACGTGTCTTCCCGCCCAATCCACCATGCACCACACTTCTCCGTAGACCGCGACCTGTGAACCATCCAATAGGAAGCCGCCACGTGGCACCCCGCTCCGGTGCACGCCTGCCGCGTGGACCGCGCAACCACGGACCCTGCCCGCGCGCCCTGCGCCCTGCCCGCCGCCGCTCTCCGCCTGCCCGAGGTCGCGCCGCCGCTGTCCGCCGCTGCCCGCCGCCGCCGGCGATCGCCGGAATCACTGTTCCGACGATGAACAGTAACCCGAGCCCGAAAAAGACAAGTGGGTAGTCCATTTTGACCGTTTTCGCGCGCTGAATCCGAATTTGACGTCCGTTTTGCCAAATTCCAACTCTAAAATTTGCCGAAGGCACCCGGAAATGCGTTCTTAGCCCAAATTTTGTGCGGAGCCCAAATTTAATATCCGATTCGCACGAAACCACTTCTAAACCCTCCACGGGGTCCTCTGATCACTCACATGATCCATATAAGTCCGGCGTCCAACACTTATGTCCAATTATGCCCCAAACACCTCCAACACACTATGTAGGCCTCCAATAGCCACCCCAACGCACTGCAGCAGCTCTGCGGAGATCCGGGTCATCACATGAAAGCTGATAAGTCTCGTGCTAGCTGATGATCTCTTTGTAATTTTGCAACATGAAACTTAGCTTAGCACACCTGTTAATTATTAAACATCATGCTCCACCAGATTATAGTAAACTTAAACCTGAATTGGATTTGTTCACTTCTCTAGTTTTCCCACATTGGTTGTACTCCCATCATTCTGGACTTAGTGATTCTCCCCGAGTCGTGGGCTGGGAGGTTTATTAGTTGGGGTTGCATTTTACACTCGTGCTTGGGGGCAGAGTGGAGTCTGGTAGAGATATTTTATCTTACATTTGTGTCGGGAGCCGTTTAGGAGGACGGCGGTCCCGAGGTATTTCGTTTTCCTATTCTTTTTTCGTTGCCGCTGTATTAGTGGCAGCGGTTTACTTGTGTTAGCAGAACCTTGGACCCAGAACTATTTTTGGACACACATATGATTTTAGTCAACCAACGTTTTCTTCCAAGCATCGTAGGGTCGCCCGAGTTTGTTCTTGTTTGATAGGGTTGTAGGTTCTAGTCTTTCGGGGTTCCCGAATTCTTTATTATGTTTGTATGTAGAGTTATCCTGCCGGTGAGTCTGCAGGACGGGTTGTTGTTCTGTTGTTGGATACCGTCGGGTTGACGGTGGTCCCGGATCGTTGAGGTTGCCGACCTGTTTAGTTAGCCCTGAGTGTGGGACATCTTGGCTGTGAAGTATCTCCAGCCAGTGTGTTTATGTTGTGAGCTTTTGGTGAGATGAGTGTCTCGGGTTTCGTGAAAGCTGATCAGCTGAGTCGTCGAGAGTGCTCCGACTGTTGTGAGAGATTTCGCAGGATTGAGTCCTTCCGAGCAGAGCGTGAGCGTGGATTTTGACCATAGCCTGCAGTGCCACTTTGAGCTCGACAGAGTGCGCGGATACCCTAGTCCTCGTTGGGGTCGCTCCCCTCGAGTGCCACGTCCGGGGTGGGTCTGCACTTTGGTATCGCGACCTGTTGACGTCGTCCCTCTGACTGAGCCAGTTTGGCAGTTACGGACGCAGTCCCTCTGACTGAGCCAGTTTTTGGCAGTCACGGACACCGTCCCTCTGGCTGAGCCAGTTTTGGCAGCTACGGACGTCCTACGTAAGTCCGGTCCTCCAGGATATAACGGCAGTAGGTTGGCGCAGGCTTGACTGGACCCGAGGAGGCAGTCAGTTCAGATTGGGTGACTTTACTGTTATGTTAGCAGATGCATCATATTTTTATCTGTCCCGCTTTTTGAGCATCTAGGTAGGGGCATAGTAGCTGTAGAATTTATTTATTTATCCAGCTTTTTCCCTTCAGTACTGTATTTGTTTCCTCATGCCTCTAGTAGACTTAGTGGGCAGACCGTTGGGCTTGTTGACGGCACCCACTGAGAGCTACTGTGGGATGTAGTTCTCACATCCGTCGTGGTGTCTTTTCCCCAGGAACTTCTACGCCTGTTCTTGCTGTTCCTGTTGCCGCTCCAGCTGCTGTTTCTTCAGACCGAGGTAAGGGAGTCGCGAGATAGATCCCTTTCCCCCTTCAGCTTCAGCGAGTGATAGAGGTACCCTGATGTTCTTTTTGGTTGTGCCATGTTTGAGAGATCTTGTAGTGAGGGATCGAGTTGTACTCTTTTGATTTCTTTGGAGAGACTTCTGTATTCTGGTGAGGATATTATGTATATTTTATGAGAGATTGTTCTACTTTCTATTCATAGTTACTTTTCTTTTACAGCTCTGATATCTGTTAGTATAGTTGTTCTATTTTTGCAGGTTAGACGCTACGTCTCTACGGGGCTTCCCGTAGGGGCGGCGGATCTGTTGGCGAGCCCGGGGTACAGTTCCGACCCCGGAGCGTGACAACGCATGTGGAGGATCGGTGAACATGGGGAATGCTGCCTCTTCTCGCATGCTTGGGACAGGTCGAGTGGATTTGAGGTTGACCTCTAGGAAGACCTTATCCTTGCATGGAGTCCATCATGTTCCCGATATTAGGAAGAATTTGATTAGTGGTTCTCTTTTAGTTCAGCAGGATTTTAAGTTAGTTTTTGAATGTAATAGGGTAGTGATAACCAAAGGTGTGTATTTTGTAGGGAAGGGTTTTTTGAGTGATGGTTTGTTTAAACTTTCTGTATCTTCATTTCCAATGAATAAAAGTGCTGTTGTTTTGAATGTTGTTTCTACTAATATTTGGCATGGAAGATTAGGACATGTGAATTTTAATACTATCAAAAGATTGATGCATCTTGATTTGATTCCCAAATCTGATTTATCTGATCATAGATGTGAAATATGTGTACAAGCTAAGGAACCTAGAAAACCTTTTTGTTGGGTTATACTAATATGGATCTAAATAGGGGAAAAAACACCTAGAGGGGGGTGAATAGGTGTAAATAATAAACACTCAAAAATCATTGCGCAAATAAACCCAATGCGGAAAAATAAAATAACATGCAAGATTTTTACGTGGAAAAACTCCAAACCGGAGTAAAAAACCACGGGACCGATAACACGGCGAAATCCACTAGAATTAACACACGTACAAGGTGATATAACGTACTCACAGACGACTCAACCTTTTACCATACGCTCCTAGTAGATCTTCCCGCTCGCTCCACGACGCTTCTCGAATCCACGATCCGCGCCCAACTGTGGTGACCCTAACCCCCGTGTAGCTTCTCCCATGAACCGTGGTGTAGAACACCTAGTGTTGGTGTATCTGGCCCATAGTGCATCAAAGGGATGCCACTGATGGACCCTGTGTGATATCCACAGCTGGATTGGCCTTCGGCTGTATTTGCCGAATTTTTGAAATTGATTTGGGTCAAACAGAGGTTGGATTTGGATTCAGCGCGGAAAAACGCTTGAAAACGGCTATTTGCTTGTTTGATTCTGAGTCCGGATGCCCAAAAACGGACTCCCGGAAGTTTTCGCTGAATTTCGGTGCATGGGAGGGGCCGTGGACCGCCGGCTGCCACGTGGCAGCTTGTTATTGGGCCGGTCCGCAGCACTCGGTCCACAGAGGGGTGCGGCTGGGTGCACGGACCCGGCGCATGGACACGTGGCGCCGCCTGGTTGGCGGGTCCGTGAGGCGCGGTCCACGGAATTGGCGCGGCGGTGCATGGACCCGGCGGGGTGACGCGTGGCAGCCCCCGGTTGGTCGGTGCACGCAGTGCGGTCCACGGAACCCGCAGTTGGGTGCGTGGACCGGGTGCAGGGTACATGCGTCAGCGTGTCATTGGTCGGCTCACCGGGTGCGGCGCACGGGGGCGCGGGACCCCGCCTCGGGGCGCATGCGCGGCAGGCGCCGCCTGCCCGCACGTGTGACCGCGACAGTGGCAGGGCCACGTGTCGCCCTGCCACTGGCGGGCGCCACCTACCCGGTTTGACCGGGGAGGTGCCACGCGTCGGCGGCTCATGCGCCCCGCACAGCTGTTCGCTGTGCGGGACGCGTGTCGGGCGCCGGGGCGAGCGACGTGGCCGCAGCGGAGCGGCTCGGCCGCTGTCGCCTGTTGGTCGGGCTACGTGGCGGCCCCGGGCCGTTTCGGGCGCGCACAGTGTTGGGCCGGCCCAACACTGTAGCCGCCCGAAAGTTGCCCTGCGCCCGAAAGTGGGGACACCCGGTATTTTCTGAATTGTTTTTTGGGCTATATAAAGCCCGAAACCCCTTCTTCTTCATCTTTTTGGCACCTCCGAGCTTCAAACCGCCAAGAGCCCTTTACCAAAGTTGATCCCCACACTGTCAAGCTTCCATCTGCAGAGTTTGGAGATTTTTGGGGGCACGCTTTTCGAGATTCTCTTTTCCTTGGCGCGGCGCGACGCTCCTTCTTCGGTGTTTCTTCCGTCGCTCTTCGGTGTTCGAGCTCTCCCGACCTACTCCGACCATCTTTTTGAGCGATTTCTTCGCCGCTGGATTCGTGACAGGTGAGGCTACGATTTTGGGTTTCACGAACATTTTCAGATTTCGCGTTTTTCGAGGAGTTTTCTCGTGCTCATTGGGACCCTTTTTCTGTGAGCTTTTGGTGAGGACAGCAGCTTCCTTTGGGGATATCTTCGCGCACAGATCTCGGATCCGGACGTGCTTATAGACTTTTTTCATCTACTCGACGCAAGGATCATCGTGGAATTTTCTTGGAATTTTAGGAGACCTTCCCGAAGGTATACACTTTTCCTTTTATCTGTACAAGAGTTTACAGTTGGATGGTTGTTAGTTTTTGCGCACCGTTACTGTGGAATTTATATCTTGGTCTACGGAACTCAGATTTGGGCGTGCAGGTACTTGTTTCGAAGCTATCGACGCGAGGAACGCTGTGGTATTTATTTCAGAATTTTGGAGCCCTGTCTGCAGGTGAAAAATTGGCATCTTTGCGGCTGAATTTGCAGACTGTAATACTTGGTTAAATTTTGGGATTTAAGTGTAATTTTAGCCTTGTGTTGTATCCAGGAGGGATTGTGGACTGTGCTGGACCCGTTGGACATAGAGTTGTTATTTCCTGGTTTTCTCAGCTGTACGACTCCGGACAGTTAGCGTCTTCAGGTGGGTGGCTTTGCTTTCAGGATCTATGGACTGTGCGCTAATTCTATTGATATAGAATCATGCATGATAGAGATTTGACTTGGTAGCATGCTAGAGTTTGGATGTTATTATTCCTTGTATTTATCTGATGATCGTATGATCTCTTCTGCTTCCTACTACCTGTTAAATATTTGTTCTCTTGGAACTTGACCTAGCACCCCCGTCATATGTTGCATGTGTAACCAGACTAGTAGAAAACCCTCACTTGGGCTAGGGTTATTTATGTTTAGACATCCACACTTTATGTTTCATTCCTGGACTTAGTGTTATCCTCGCCCGGGTAGTGGGCCGAGCGGTCGGGACTTCTTTTAGTGTGGGATGCATTTGCACTCGTGCTTGGGAGCAGAGTGGAGTCTGGTAGATGTAGTGGATCGCTTGTCTGTACCGGGAACCGTTTGGGGTAAACGGTGGTCCCGGGAGGTCTTGTTTTCCCCTGTTTGGGGTTGTCGCCACTGTGTTAGTGGCAGTAGTTTATTAGTGTTAGCCGGACCTAGAACCCAGAACCCTTTTCGACATACACATGATTTTAGTCTACCAATGTTTTCTTCCAAGCATCGAAGGGCCGCTGGAGTCTGTTCTTGTTTGATTGGACAAAGGCATCAGCCCTTCGGGGTTTGGGTAAAACACTTATTTTCTAACTGTTTTTCTAAAAAGAACTAAAATCATTAAATATGGATTTCTTCTAGATCAAAACGATTTTCAATAACAAATGTCACCTTTTTCCTGTAAATCTCCCCACTCGAAAGGATTCGAGTGGTCTGGGTTCTAGGGGCCGTTCCTTTGTCGGGACGAAAGCCACGGGGGCCGAGCCTGGAACCTGTTCTTGTTTGATAGGGTTGTAGGTGTAGGTCTCCCGGGACTTTCGGGCCCTGTTGGTGTCTTCTGCGTGTTGTACCGAGGTTGTTGTGTTCCCGAACTATAAGGGGGCGGGAACTTCGATAGGCGGAGCCTAGAGTCTGTTCTTGTTTGATAGGGTTCTAAGCACCGGCCTATCGGGTTTCCGAACCCTTATGGTGTCGGTCTTTCCTGTGAGTTTAGTGTTCTGTTGTGGGAGCCGTCTGGTGGACGGTGGCCCCAGCTGTGTGTTTTTCAGCCTGTGTTTGAGCGTTGGTGTTGTTGGTCGATCTTGTTGATCGTGGTTTGGACTTTAGCCTGCATGAGCCATATTGAGCTCGACAGAGATACGCGGATACTTTCCTCGGTGGGGTCGCTCCCCTCGAGAGCCACTCCGGAGTTGGGCCTGTTACTTGCTATCGCGACTTGTCGACGCCGTCCCTCTGGCTGGGCCAGTTTTCACGGACACCCTACGGTAGACCCGTCCTGTTGAGGATGTGCGGCAGTAGGTGGGCGCAGGTTTGACTGGACCCTTTGCGGCAGTCAGTATAGATTTGGTGGTATATTGTGTGTGTTAGTAGATGCATCATGTTTCCATCTGTTCCATTTTCTTGAGCATCTAGATAGAGGCATAGTAGCTGTAGAGTTACTTTTCCAGCCCTTTCATTTCAGTATTATTATTGTTACTTTATGCCTCTAGTAGACTTAGTGGGCAGACCGTCGGGCTTGTTGGCGGCACCCACTGAGAACTACTTGGGACGTAGTTCTCACACCCGTCGTGGTGTCTTTTCCCACAGGGACTTCTACTCCTGTTCCAGTTGCTCCTGTTGCTGCTTCTTCTGATCGAGGTAAGGGAGTCGCGAGCTAGATCCCTACCAGTCGTCGTCCTGAGAGTAGATGTACCCTTATTACTTTTGAGAGTTCATGTTGAGAGAACTTGTAGTGAGGTATAGAGTTGTATTTATTTTACTGCTCGAGAGATTCTGTATTTTGGTGAGGTTGGATTGTACTATTTGAGAGTTGTAGTTGTTCACTTAGTTTTTATTTCTAGCAGTTTTACTTTCAGCTCTGATATCTGTATAGTATAGTTGATCTTTTGCAGGTTGTCGCTTCGTCTATACGGGGCTTCCCGTATGGGCGGCGGATCTGTTGGCGAGCCCGGGTCGCAGTTTCGACGCCGGGGCGTGACAGATTAGGTGGTATCAGAGCCTAGGAATAGGTCATTGGGACTTAGAAACCCTAGGCTTGTGGTTGGACATTAGGATGACTACGTGAGAGTCGTGACTGTTAGCGAGAGTCCTGATTGAGTTTTATACCTCTCCCAAGGGACGGGATGAGTGATTGGCATGTTTATTCTCCTAAGCGATTATGTTGGCTGCAGACAACATAATGCTAAGGAAAGGATGACATGTCTTAGACTTTCGCTAGATTGGGTCGAGTGTTGTTTGGTTTTGTCCTGATGTTTGCATGTGGATTGCAGGTGGGCACGATGCCTCCCCGACGCAGGGTACAGACGCGTTCTCAGCCTTCCCCCTCCGATGAGCCTGGGCAGGAGGAGCCAGCACAGTGTCAGCAGAGTGAGGTACAGGAGCTTCGGGCTCAGATGGCTCAGTTGTCAGAGACCTTGCGGCGCCAGGAGGAGACCTCTCAGCGTCAGGAGGAGACCTTGCGACGCCAGGAGGAGGCCTCGCAGCGCCAGGAGGAGGCTTCCCGACGCCAGGAGGAGGCCTTGGGTCGGATGATGCTTATGTTAGAGCAGAGGTCACAGCCTGTGGTAGCACCCCCTGAGAGTTCGCCTGTGCCCTCTTCGCCAGCTGCAGCGCCCCCTGTGATTCCGTCAGCACCGGCAGTTCCTGTCGAGCCGGTTTCGTGCAGACCACCGTCTGGGTCGACGGGACCTTTTACTTCTTCTGAGCAGTGTGCAGCGGTCGATCTGTTGATGAGGTTTCGCCGGTTCGATCCACCTCGTTTCTCTGGTCTGGGTGCTGAGCCGTGGGAGGCCGAGACTTGGGTTACGGCCATGGAGCGTCACTTTGAGAGTTTGTTCGTTCAGGATCGGTTTCGGGTCTTCTTGGCAGCGCATTATCTGGAGGGCAACGCCGAGGCTTGGTGGCGGCGTGTGCGACCCGCTGGTCCGCCTGGGTCGCAGCTTCTCACTTGGGCGGAGTTCCGCAGTCTTCTTTTGGGGGCCTTCTTTCCTGAGAGTGTACGGCAGAGATTGGAGGAGCAGCTGAGGAGTCTCCGCCAGGGAGATCGGCCCGTGCATGCATACATAGCTGAATTCAATCGGTTGATAGCTAGTATGCCTCACGTGGCCAGGGATGAGGCTCACCAGATTTACATGTTTGAGCGGGGGCTGCGGCGGGACATTTATCAGCTTGTTCGCTCTTGCAGATTGCAGACATTAGAGGCTTCGATGGAGCAGGCGTTATATGTTGAGTCTGGAGAGGCAGTCATGGCAGAGGTGGCTCCAGCCCCTGTAGCGATTCCAGGGGCGAAGCGCCCGGCGCCGATGGATGAGGGGCAGTCTAGTCGGCAGGGACCTCCGAGATCTCCACGATCTCATCCTGAGGGTCGTGGGTTTCGTAGGCGCCGGAGATCAGGTGGGCCCCCGCAGCAGCAGCAGTATCAGCAGCCGCGACAGGAACGGTGTGTCATCTGTGGCGGGCCTCATCCACCGTCGCAGTGTGATCAGAGACGGGGGCGGTGTTTCCTCTGTGGAGAGTTGGGACATTTCCGCGCAGCTTGCCCTCAGGCCATTTTGTCAGTACGACCCCTTGCTACAGCATCTCCCTTGCCAGTTCAAGAAGCGGAAGCCCCTCCGGTACACCGTCAGACAGAGTGGGGTACGACGTCGGGACAGACGGGACGACGATCTTCAGCACCCAGCGGACGGGTTTATGCAGCCCTGGTGGAGGACACCCCGGCAGCGGATCATGTCGCGGCAGGTATGATTTAGTTCTGTTAGCTTAGTTGAGCATCTGCATCAGCATCTTTGCATGGGTGTGGGTTAGGAATTTCTGCTACATGTTTTAGCATATGGATTCTTCCCTGTATCCCACGAGTTGAGGAGGTTCGCGGTGTAGGATCAGTGCAGTTGAGACTTGGGACTTCACCGGCTGATGTGACGATTCAAGAACAGCTCCAGAACTTGGATTGAGCACTCAGGTTGGTCTGGTTGGTGCAGTGCAGTGCTACGACTGATAATGGATTGAGAGCAGTTACCCTTCTGCGAGTTGGACTGGAGGAGTTCGCTTTCTCGGATTGTCGGTGTATCCTTCCAGCAGCAGCAGCTTCAGCGGTTTTGGACAGACGCCACCTCAGGAGCAGTTGTGATGTTTAGGACGAGAGGTTATGTCCTTAGGAGTCCCGGTTAGGGATAGCTTTCGTTTTTGTGGCCACAGCAGGAACGGCACCAACACTTCTCTCACTTTTCTCGCCTTAGTACTGAAATTTACGAACAGGACGAAAACTTCGAAAGATTGCTCCAGAAATGGAGACAGTGCCCGAACCTGTTCTTGTTTGATTGGGGCGAAGGCACTGATCTTTCGAAATTTTTGAACTTTTCGCTAATTTCAGCTGTTTTCTAAATCGAGGGTTGGGGTTGATGACTTTACTGCTGGAGGAGCCGTACCTTTCTTGTTAATTTAGTGTTTGGGTTCTTTGGTTGCTTGATTGTTTTTGTTTTGTTGTTGTTTCGGGGACGAAACTTTCTTTTAGTGGGGGAGGATGTGGTGACCCTAACCCCCGTGTAGCTTCTCCCATGAACCGTGGTGTAGAACACCTAGTATTGGTGTATCTGGCCCATAGTGCATCAAAGGGATGCCACTGATGGACCCTGTGTGATATCCACAGCTGGATTGGCCTTCGGCTGTATTTGCCGAATTTTCGAAATGATTTGGGTCAAACAGAGGTTGGATTTGGATTCAGCGCGGAAAAATGCTTGAAAACGGCTATTTGCTTGTTTGATTCTGAGTCCGGATGCCCAAAAACGGACTCCCGGAAGTTTTCGCTGAATTTCGGTGCATGGGAGGGGCCGTGGACCGCCGGCTGCCACGTGGCAGCTTGTTATTGGGCCGGTCCGCAGCACTCGGTCCACAGAGGGGTGCGGCTGGGTGCACGGACCCGGCGCATGGACACGTGGCGCCGCCTGGTTGGCGGGTCCGTGAGGCGCGGTCTACGGAATTGGCGCGGCGGTGCATGGACCAGGCGGGGTGACGCGTGGCAGCCCCGGTTGGTCGGTGCACGCAGTGCGGTCCACGGAACCCGCAGTTGGGTGCGTGGACCGGGTGCAGGGTACATGCGTCAGCGTGTCATTGGTCGGCTCACCGGGTGCGGCGCACGGGGGCGCGGGACCCCGCCTCGGGGCGCGTGCGCGGCAGGCGCCGCCTGCCCGCACGTGTGACCGCGACAGTGGCAGGGCCACGTGTCGCCCTGCCACTGGCGGGCGCCACCTACCCGGTTTGACCGGGGAGGTGCCACGCGTCGGCGGCTCATGCGCCCCGCACAGCTGTTCGCTGTGCGGGACGCGTGTCGGGCGCCGGGGCGAGCGACGTGGCCGCAGCGGAGCGGCTCGGGCCGCTGTCGCCTGTTGGTCGGGCTACGTGGCGGCCCCGGGCCGTTTCGGGCGCGCACAGTGTTGGGCCGGCCCAACACTGTAGCCGCCCGAAAGTTGCCCTGCGCCCGAAAGTGGGGACACAGCCGGTATTTTCTGAATTTGTTTCTTTGGGCTATATAAGCCCGAAACCCCTTCTTCTTCATCTTTTTGGCACCTCCGAGCTTCAAACCGCCAAGAGCCCCTTACCAAAGTTGATCCCCACACTGTCAAGCTTCCATCTGCAGAGTTTGGAGATTTTTGGGGGCACGCTTTTCGAGATTCTCATTTTCTTGGCGCGGCGCGACGCTCCTTCTTCGGTGTTTCTTCCGTCGCTCTTCGGTGCACGAGCTCTTCCGACCTACTCCGACCATCTTTTTGAGCGATTTCTTCGCCGCTGGATTCGTGACAGGTGAGGCTACGATTTTGGGTTTCACGAACATTTTCAGATTTTGCGTTTTTCGAGGTGTTTTCTCGTGCTCATTGGGACCCTTTTTCTGTGAGCTTTTGGTGAGGACAACAGCTTCCTTTGAGGATATCTTCGCGCACAGATCTCGGATCAGGACGTGCTTGTAGACTTTTTTCATCTACTCGACGCAAGGATCATCGTGGAATTTTCTTGGAATTTTAGGAGACCTTCCCGAAGGTATACACTTTTCCTTTTATCTGTACAAGAGTTTACAGTTGGATGGTTGTTAGATTTTGCGCACCGATACTGTGGAATTTATATCTTGGCCTACGAACTCCGATTTGGGCGTGCAGGTACTTGTTTCGAAGCTATCGACGCGAGGAACGCTGTGGTATTTATTTCAGAATTTTTGGAGCCCTGTCTGCAGGTGAAAATTGGCATCTTTGCGGCTGAATTTCGCAGACTGTAATACTTGGTTAAATTTTGGGATTTAAGTGTAATTTTAGCCTTGTGTTGTATCCAGGAGGGATTGTGGACTGTGCTGGACCTGTTGGACATAGAGTTGTTATTTTCCTGGTTTTCTCAGCTGTACGACTCCGGACAGTTAGCGTCTTCAGGTGGGTGGCTTTGCTTTCAGGATCTATGGACTGTGCGCTAATTCTATTGATATAGAATCATGCATGATAGGGATTTGACTTGGGTAGCATGCTAGAATTTGGATGTTATTATTCCTTGTATTTATCTGATGATCGTATGATCCCTTCTGCTTCCTATACCTGTTAAATATTTGTTCTCTTGGAACTTGACCTAGCACCCCCGTCATATGTTGCATGTGTAACCAGACTAGTAGAAAACCCTCACTTGGGCTAGGGTTATTTATGTTTAGACATCCACACTTTATGTTTCATTCCTGGACTTAGTGTTATCCTCGCCCGGGTAGTGGGCCGAGCGGTCGGGACTTCTTTTAGTGTGGGATGCATTTGCACTCGTGCTTGGGAGCAGAGTGGAGTCTGGTAGATGTAGCGGATTGCTTGTCTGTACCGGGAACCGTTTGGGGTAAACGGTGATCCCGGGAGGTCTTGTTTTCCCCTGTTTGGGTTGTCGCCACTGTGTTAGTGGTAGTAGTTTATTAGTGTTAGCCGGACCTAGAACCCAGAACCCTTTTCGACATACACATGATTTTAGTCTACCAATGTTTTCTTCCAAGCATCGAAGGGCCGCTGGAGTCTGTTCTTGTTTGATTGGACAAAGGCATCAGCCCTTCGGGGTTTGGGTAAAACACTTATTTTCTAACTGTTTTTCTAAAAAGAACTAAAATCATTAAATATGGATTTCTTCTAGATCAAAACGATTTTCAATAACAAATGTCACCTTTTTCCTGTAAATCTCCCCACTCGAAAGGATTCGAGTGGTCTGGGTTCTAGGGGCCGTTCCTTTGTCGGGACGAGAGCCACGGGGGCCGAGCCTGGAACCTGTTCTTGTTTGATAGGGTTGTAGGTGTAGGTCTCCCGGGACTTTCGGGCCCTGTTGGTGTCTTCTGCGTGTTGTACCGAGTTGTTGTGTTCCCGAACTATAAGGGGGCGGGAACTTCGATAGGCGGAGCCTAGAGTCTGTTCTTGTTTGATAGGGTTCTAAGCACCGGCCTATCGGGTTTCCGAACCCTTATGGTGTCGGTCTTTCCTGTGAGTTTAGTGTTCTATTGTGGGAGCCGTCTGGTGGACGGTGGCCCCAGCTGTGTGGTTTTCAGCCTGTGTTTGAGCGTTGGTGTTATTGGTCGATCTTGTTGATCGTGATTTGGACTTTAGCCTGCATGAGCCATATTGAGCTCGACAGAGATACGCGGATACTTTCCTCGGTGGGGTCGCTCCCCTCGAGAGCCACTCCGGAGTTGGGCCTGTTACTTGCTATCGCGACTTGTCGACGCCGTCCCTCTGGCTGGGCCAGTTTTCACGGACACCCTACGGTAGACCCGTCCTGTTGAGGATGTGCGGCAGTAGGTGGGCGCAGGTTTGACTGGACCCTTTGCGGCAGTCAGTATAGATTTGGTGGTATATTGTGTGTGTTAGTAGATGCATCATGTTTCCATCTGTTCCATTTTCTTGAGCATCTAGATAGAGGCATAGTAGCTGTAGAGTTACTTTTCCAGCCCTTTCATTTCAGTATTATTATTGTTACTTTATGCCTCTAGTAGACTTAGTGGGCAGACCGTCGGGCTTGTTGGCGGCACCCACTGAGAACTACTTGGGACGTAGTTCTCACACCCGTCGTGGTGTCTTTTCCCGCAGGGACTTCTACTCCTGTTCCAGCTGCTCCTGTTGCTGCTTCTTCTGATCGAGGTAAGGGAGTCGCGAGCTAGATCCCTACCAGTCGTCGTCCTGAGAGTAGATGTACCCTTATTACTTTTGAGAGTTCATGTTGAGAGAACTTGTAGTGAGGTATAGAGTTGTATTTATTTTACTGCTCGAGAGATGTCTGTATTTTGGTGAGGTTGGATTGTACTATTTGAGAGTGTAGTTGTACACTTAGTTTTTATTTCTAGCAGTTTTACTTTCAGCTCTGATATCTGTATAGTATAGTTGATCTTTTGCAGGTTGTCGCTTCGTCTATACGGGGCTTCCCGTATGGGCGGCGAATCTGTTGGCGATCCCGGGTCGCAGTTTCGACGCCGGGGCGTGACAGATTAGGCTGAATCCACAGCGTCCAACGTCGAGTCCACGACGTCCGACCGAATCCACGGTCTTCACCCAATGGTACGCTTCGAATCCACGAACGCACCTCGCTCCGAATCCACGAGAGCGGTAGCACCTTGAATCCACAAGGCCACGCGAGTCCACGCGCCGATTTTGGGGTAAATCGTTGTTTGTTTTGGGTGGTGATGATCCGCCGAATACTTAGATCAAGAATAGATCGGAAATACCATCTAAGTATTCATTGATTTGATTCTACTCAGAATGTGAGTATGGAAAACCTAGAATCAAATCAATCAATATAGATGAAGAAACATAGAATAAATCTATTGATTTCCTTTCTTCTCTATATATGTGGATTTTTCTTTTCGGCTATTTTTCTTAATCTGATTATTGCGGATGCCCTAGAAATGAATAAGAGGGCTATTTATAGGTTAGAAACCCTAGGAAGAATATTCGGATCAAAAACAGCCTTTTCTGGAAAGAAATCCCGACGGCGATCCGGATTGGATTTGGCGATCCGGATTGCAGAAGCACAAAATACGATTTCCAGAAAATTGACTGTTCGGGATCCGGATCGTAGTCCCCGATCCGGACTGTTCATACAGTTTCACCAAAACACCATGTTCGGGATCCGGATCGAAGAAGCTGTGATCCGGATTGAAACAGTGTATGAACAAAACACCTTTCGGGATCCGGATTGCAAGCCGATCCGGATCCTGAACATGTCCCATGTCCAGTTTTTGATGTTTATGCAATTAAAACCTCTTCCAGGTGTTTCTACACTATAAGAAGTATTCGGATCATCAAAATTCTTTAGTTAAACGTACCTGATCCTTTTGAATTCTTCTTTCTTGAGATTGAGGTATACGATCCAAAGTTTCTTCATCTTCAATCTTCAAGACTTAATACATTCACGAAATACGCCAACTCAAA
>JAQOTM010001193.1:0-50309 GCA_029168755.2 Tillandsia fasciculata | reverse complement strand
GGAGTTGGAGTCAAAAATGAGGGAAGCCTACTACCCCGATCTTTTCACCGTCCGACAGGCTAGGTATTAAGTTTATGAGGACGAAACTTGTTTTAAGAGGTGATTGTGTAGTAACCACCCTTAAATTGTATGGTTGATTTAATTTAATTATTTAATTTTTGAGTTCCCCTCCTTAACGGTCCGGCGGCTGGGAATAACAATTCTTTTTGGACAGACCGTCGGGGCTCCGCGATATTTTTAGACGGTAGAGCTCGCGAATTGGAGCGCGGCGGCGCGACCGGATTATTTTTCCGACTCCGGATTCCTCCAGAATAAATTCCGAAAGTTCGCTAGTAACGCAGGCACCCCAGCACGACTTCTGAGGCACAACGGGCCCAGGTTTGAACCTAAACCCCCACCCGGTTGACCCGGGGCCTGGGTTTACGTATCTCCCAAATCTTGATCACTGAACCTTTATTTTGGTAAGTTTGGGGATTTTTGGGGTAGCCCCCCACTGTACCAAACCGGCTAATTAATTCGGTGTTTGGGAAGTTTAGGTTTGGACCCCCCTACTCCTCTTTTACCCACCTCGTCCGTATCGCACCGATCGGGAACGGATCCGATTCCTCTTCCTCTTCCCCTTCCTCTCCCTCTCCCGACGATCGAACGGCACGGAGATTCACGGCGGAACAAGCAAGGGTTTGCGCACCTCCGGGACAATCCCTCTTCTTGCAAACTCCGTCGTCGCGATCAAGGTAATTGGCAAATTGTTGTATTCTTGTTTCCTTTAACTCTTGTCCGCGTGATGGGGTGAGGGAGAGCGCAGGCACCGGAATCTTCGGAATCCGGCGCACGCGCACCACCGGACACACCCACACACCGGCGGCACGATCGCGCGGCCAGGCGGAGCCGGGCGCGCGCAGCCCGCAAGCGGGCGGCGCGCCCGTACCGCTACCGGCAGGGGCGCGCGCGCCCGTTGCTGCCCGCGTGGGGCCGGGCGGCGCAGCCCGCATGCGGGCGGCGCGCCCGTGCCGCCACGCGGGGCCGGGCGCGCGCAGCCCGCGTGCGGGCGGCGCGCCCGTGCTGCCCGCGTGGGCGCGGACGCGCGCTGCCTGCGCTCCGCGCGGCGCGCCCCCAAGCCGCCGCCGCCGCGCGGGGCCGGCGCGCGCAGCCCGCGTGCGGGCGCGCGCAGCCGTGTGCCCGCACGGCGGGGGACCGGGCCGCGCAGCCACGTACGGGCGTGTGCAGCCGCGCACGGGCGCGTGCTCGCGCGGGCTGCGTGGGGGCCGTGCGCCCCGCGCGAGCCGTCGTATGCCGGGCCGTCACCGCCGCCGCCGTCATTGCGCGACGACGGGGCATGCCCCACGGCCGTCGCGGGTTGACCTGAGAGTCCGCAACTGTTATTTCATTTTCTTTTCAGCTGCTAACTTTCTTGTAACGGATTCGTGTAGGGCCGGGCGAGCGCACCCGGACACGAGGGCTTGAGCGGGGTCACCGCATATAGCAGGTGGGTTCTTATTTTACTTTGAGACCGAACGTCGGATACTAGATGGATGTATTTCATTTATGGTCAACTCGTATAATGTTATTTATGTTAAATCAAAAGAAAGGAAAATGGCGAAATATCTGTTAATACTAACCTAGTAGTATGTGTAGACATGTTATCTGTTGCATTATCATCATCTGGTTACTTGGCTCGAGGTTGCACCACGCACCCCGCGGTTTGCCCACCGCTAAGGGTGCGCTTTTCCGGAAAAGTGGTCTATGACCCGTGTACAACCTACGAGGTGACGTAGTGGGGACCCCCCAGGTGGGGTTTTGTGCGCCGAGGTGCGAGCGGTGTGAGCCCGTCGGGGTAGGTGCTCGGCGTGGTTTACCGAGGTAGGTGCTCGGTTGGATGCCGGGGTAGGCCTGGACTAGGATTGTGCAGGTGTGCGAGGTTTTGCCCCGTGTGGGGGAGAGTGGTTGCTCCGGATAGTTTACGGTTGGCGCACTTCTTTTTCCTGCTTTCCTTATTATTTTACTTTGTCGCTGACTTCCCACATTGTGACAGGGTCCTTTCGGGGGGGCGATAGGCGACGGTGAGGCCGAGACTGGAGCGGTCGGGTCTGTGGAGACCCCGCATTAGTATTATTTACTTCTCCTTTATTGTCGCTTTTCATTTACTGCTGTAGACTTTTGTGTGGATCGCGATACCCTCGTGGGGTCGGTATGGATGTCGGCAACCTTTGCTTTACTTTTAGCTGAACTTACTTTTCCCTTTATATTGGCCGCTTTGAAGAAAAGAAAAAAGGAAACAAAATCAAAAGAATTCGAAAACCGTTTTCAAAACCTAAGTGTCGTGTGGGCACTGTGTTCAAACCTTGTGGATTTATTTGATTATTCGAAAACGGGATTTCAAACCTAAGTGTCGTGTGGCACTGTTTTCAAAACTCTTGCTTTATGCCGTTTGCGAAACCGGATTTAAATCTAGATGCCGTGTGGGCGTCGCTTTGTAAAAGCATGGATTTATCCTTTCAAATGGAATGGCCGTAACATTTATGTACATATGGCATATATGTGTGAATGCGTGGAACCGATGTGATTGATTGATTGATTGGTGGTATATAGACCCTGTATTAGCCGCGACGCCGTGCACGTACAGGGGAGACCCTGTCCGTGTGCAGAGTGATCCTGTACTTGCGGCGGGTCTGGGCACGCGCCGGGAGGGACTCTTTCAAAAAAAAAAATGTGTGAACCGCTTTCGCTAAATGAAAAACCCCGGGGCGTGACAACCGTGGATTCGGTCGGACGTCGTGGACTCGACGTTGGACGCTGTGGACTCAGCGTTGGGCGCGGATCGTGGATTCGAGAAGCGTCGTGGAGCGAGCGGAGAAGATCTACTAGGAGCGTATGGTAAGAGGTTGAGTCGTCTGTGAGTACATTATATCACCTTGTACGTGTTTCAATTCTAGTGGATTTCGCCGTGTTATCGGTCCCGTGGTTTTTACTCCGGTTTGGAGTTTTTCCACGTAAAAATCTTGCGTGTTCATTTATTTTTCCGCATTGGGTTTTATAGCGCAACGATTTTTGAGTGTTTATTGTCACCATTCACCCACCCCCGCTAGGTGTTTTTTCCCCTATTTAGATCCAATTACTTATAACCCAACAAGTGGTATCAGAGGGGAATAGGGTTGTAAACAATGGTTGAAGGTGGAAACATCAATCGACCCCCTTTCTTTGATGGAACAAATTATGCGTACTGGAAAGTGCGGATGAAAGCCTTTTTAATTTCCATCGACGAAAGGGTGTGGCAATCAATTGAATTAGGATGGACTAATCCAACTGAAATTATCTCTGATGTTCGCACCTTAAAACCTAGGTCGAAATGGACCAAGGAAGAGATAGATTTTCTTCTTCTTACAATGGCAAAGGATTAATGCTTATTTAATGCTTTGTCACAAACAGAGTTCTCTCGCGTCTCGGCATGTGAGACTGCGAAAGAAATCTGGGATGTTCTTCAAGTTACGCATGAGGGAACTAACCTTGTGAAGATTCAGAAACTGCATGCTTACGAGCAAATTTGACTCTATCTCTATGGCAGAGAATGAATCTTTCACTGACTATTACACACGATTGCAAGACATCGTAAACTCATGTGCTAACTTGGGAGAGAAGATTCCAGAATTTAAAGTTGTAAGAAAAATCCTTAGAACTCTTCCTGAACGATTTCGCCCGAAGGTCGCAGCCATTGAAAAATTAAACACCCGGACGAAATGCGTGTAGAAGAATTAGTTGGTGCATTACAAACTTATGAAATGACATTTCCTACTAACTATTCTTCTGGAAAAGCATCCTCTTCTAAGTCTTCAGGTTACGCATTGAAAACTACGAAGGAAGAAGACGCGGATTCATCCTCCTCGGACGATGACGAGACCTATCTATGGAGGACTTTGAGAAGCAGCTCGCTCTCTTGACAAGGAAGTTTCGCCGCAACTTTCGAAGGGGCAATCCAAGCAAAACTCCATCCTTCGGAAAGTCGAAGAAAGGCAAGGGTTCTTCAACTTACAAGTCAAGGAAGCAGAGAACTTCTCAAAGGATAAGAAAAGTTCAGAGGGACAAGTACAGTGCTTCAAATGTCGAGGCTACGGCCACATTTCAACGGAGTGTCCCAACAAGAATCCGGCAAAGAAGAAGGCGATGCAAGTCGTCACTTGGGATGACAACTCAACGTCAAATGAGTCATCGTCAAGTGATGAAGAAGACAACGCAACGGCATTCCACGCGTCCACCTCTTCACCCTTCATGTGCTTAATGGCAAGTACATCCGACTCACTGTCCAACTCCACTGTTGAAAAGATTGCAACGGACGATGAATCAGATGATTCGGAAGGTGAAGATTTTGCTCTAGCCTATCACAAACTTTTGAGGGATTCAAAGAAACTGGCTAAGCAAAACAAGGGGTTGAAAGGGAGATTGCAGGATCTCGAAGAAGAAGTAAAAAGGGTAACCTCTCTCTCAACCGATCTTGAAGTGGAAAGGGATAATCTGATTAAAACAAATGTTTCCCTTCAAGAGTCCAATGAGCAACTCGAGAAGAATTATATGGATATGGTGAACAAAGCGAATTACTTCTTGAAGCTCAACGGCGAGGCTCGACAGGAAAAATTGGAAATGACGAAGACCATTCACCAACTGAAGGATGACTAAAAGAGATTTTCTTCTGGGAGGAGTAAGTTGGACAGGCTTCTTGGTCTTGGTCAAACAAATAAGTTCGGCCTCGGATTCACTCAAACTGGAGACATTCCAAGTTCGAGTGGGACAGTGTTTGTGCCTCAGTCGGTTTCTCCTTCTCCGACATTGGAATTCACGACAAGCAACGACAACAATCCTACTTCATCCTCCTCGGGATCGTCAAGATCTAAGGTATGTTTTCGTTGTGGCATTTCAGGGCACATAAGGAGAAATTGCAAGATGGAAGCCAAACGCATACCTCAAGCACCTCTTGCAATGACTACCAATAAGGCTATTCCTCGAAAATCAACTGCAATTCAATTGAAGGAAAAGAGCCTTGGTAGTACACCGAGCAAGACGACATCATCAAGGAGCAGCAATTCTTCAAGCAAGACGCTCTCACCTAGGAGATCAACTTCACGATCATTACCGACGCACTCCAAAAAGGTTTGGGTGCGCAAAGGTGAAATTTTCCCTTGTCTTGTTACTAATGTTTCCTTGCATGCATATGATAGTTCGTCTTGGTATCTGGATAGCGGTTGTTCCCGTCACATGACCGGTGACAAAAACTGTTTTCAAACATTTGAGAAAAACTCCGGAGGACTTGTTGTTTTCGGAGATGGTCGGTCTTCCAAAATTGTTGGAAAGGGAACGGTAGCTATTCCAGATGGCCCGGTTCTATAATGTGTTATTTGTTCATGGCCTTAAGACTAACCTCATAAGCATAAGTCAACTTTGTGATAGTGGTTATTCAGTTAATTTTTCATCTGATAAATGTACTGTAACTGACGAGAACCATGCTTTCTTTTTAAAAGGGGTTAGATCAGAAAACAATTGTTATGTAGTTCCTCATAAGATTTCTGAAAAGTGTAACCTAGCATCTTTGAAAAATGAAACACTTTGGCATGAAAGGCTGGGTCACATAAACTTTAAGGAACTTGCTAGAATTTCAAACAAAGATGTGGTCAAGGGGGTTCCAAAACTTTCTTTTGAAACAACATTGTGTGTGGCGGTTTCCAAAAAGGAAAACAGTCTAGGACAGCACACAAGAACTTGAACCACATAGGTACAAAACGGCCTTTGGAACTTTTGCATATGGACTTAATGGGGCCAACTCGTCAACCATCTCTGGGAGGTAAATGGTATATTTTCTTATTGGTTGATGATTTTTCTAGATATACTTGGGTAGCATTTTTAAAAGAAAAGGCTGATACCTTTGATTCTTTTCTCGAAATCTGCCATCGTATTATGACTGAAAAGAATGATAGGATTACTCGAGTTAGAAGTGATAGAGGTGGGGAATCATAAATTCCAAATTCATTGATTTTGCTCTTCTAACGGCATTAACATGAATTCTCTGCACCTTATACACCTCAACAAAATGGTGTAGTCGAGCGCAAAAACAGGGTCGTACAGGAAATGGCACGTGTTATGCTTCATAGCCGGAACTTACCTTTTTATTTTTGGGCTGAAGCGGTAAACACTGCTGTTTATGTTATTAATCGCGTGTATTTGCGCCCGGGGACATTGAATACACCATATGAACTTTGGTTTTGTAGAAAACCTAACATCAAGTATTTTCGTATCTTTGGGAGTCGGTGTTTTATCTTGCGTGATCGCGAAAATCTTGGAAAATTTGACTCTCGAAGTGACGAAAGAATTTTCTTAGGTTATTCTACAAACAGCAGAGCTTATCGAGTTTTTAACTTAGAATCTAAGACGATCGTAGAATCGATAAATGTTAAGGTAGAAGCATTTCATTTTGAATCTGAAAAATCTACCCTCGATATCTCTCTTGATGATGATACACCTGCTAATGCATCTTCTTCTAACAATTCTTTCGATAATGATGTTGATGCACCTAACGGTTCTTCAAGTTCAACTGATGTGCAGGAATCATCTCGTGTGCCTCCGTCTACTCCTCTACCTCAAACGTTACGCATCTCCAAGGATCATCCTGAATCGAACATCATTGGAGACCCACAAGAAGGAGTCAGAACACGGAGACAATTGGTTTGCGGATTTGCTTGCTACGTATCTCAAATCGAACCAAAGAACATCGATGAAGCTCTTCAAGATGACTACTGGATTAAAGCAATGCAGGAAGAGCTCCATCAATTCGAGCGAAACAAAGTCTGGGAATTAACGAAGCCTCCGAAGCAACACAATGTGATAGGGACCAAATGGATTTTCAAGAACAAGAAAAATGAAGATGGTACTATCATCAGGAACAAAGCAAGGTTAGTTGCTCAAGGCTACTCTCAAGTAGAAGGTATAGACTTTGATGAAACTTTCGCCCCTGTAGCTAGACTCGAGTCCATTCGTATCTTATTTGCGATAGCTTGTCATTTTAAAATCAAATTATTTCAAATGGACGTTAAGAGCGCCTTTTTAAATGGGTTTTTAAATGAGGAAGTTTATGTGGCTCAACCGAAAGGTTTTGTGGATCATAAACTACCTAACCATGTTTTTCGTCTGAAAAAGGCTCTTTACGGTCTGAAACAAGCACCGCGAGCATGGTACGAAAGGTTGACAAAGCACCTTTTGGAAAAGGGCTACACTCGAGGGGGAGCTGACAGGACTCTCTTTGTGAAGCATTATCAAAACAATTTCATAGTTGCTCAAATCTATGTCGATGACATTGTTTTTGGTGCAACAAGAGATAATGATGCTTCCAAATTCGCGGATACCATGGAAGGCGAATTTGAGATGTCTATGATGGGCGAATTAACTTATTTTCTTGGATTACAAGTTAAACAAAACGATGAAGGTATTCACTTGTGTCAATCCAAGTATGCAATGGAGTTGGTCAAGAAATTTGATCTAGAAAATTCTAAGGATTTTCCAACTCCAATGGGAACTAGCCATAAGGGACTTGGAAGTGAATCACATAGTGAGAATGTAGACGAGAAACTGTATCGCAGTATGATTGGAAGTCTACTATATCTCACGGCTAGTCGCCCGGATATATCCTTCAGTGTTGGGATCTGCGCGAGATATCAATCAGCACCGAAGGAGGTTCACCTGAAAGCGGTGAAGCGGATCATCCGATATATCAAAGGTACAATCAGTTTCGGAATCTGGTATCCTTTTGGAACAAGTTTGGATATTGTTGGATACTCAGATGCCGATTGGGCTGGATCAGTGGATGACCGGAAAAGCACGAGTGGTGCATGCTTCTATCTTGGCCATTGCCTTGTCGCATGGCACAGTAAAAAGCAGAATTGCATAGCACTCTCGACTGCCGAAGCGGAGTACATTTCTGCAGGAAGTTGTTCAACCCAATTGATTTGGATGAAAAGCGTGTTGAGCGATTTCCGGATTTCAGCAACTTCGGTAACCATTTTATGTGACAACACTAGTGCTATTAACATTTCAAAAAATCCTGTGTTGCACTCTAGAACAAAACATATTGAACTTAGATATCATTTTCTTAGAGAGCTAGTTGAATCAAATATTCTTCAACTGTCATACATTTCAACTGAGGATCAATTAGCTGATATCTTAACAAAACCTTTGGATCAAAAACGTTTTATTCACTTGCGTAAAGCAATTGGCATGCTTTCCTTGAAATAATCTCTTTTTGAAACCTTTGCTTAGGTTAGGTTTTGTTTTTGTTTTTGTTCTCTATCTATGTTTTTATACATAGTACATTAATTGAGCATAAACCATAATTGACTTTAATTGCATCTTTTTGTGCATTTAGAAATTTGTTATGCTTTTGATAACATAATATGTCAATGTTGCAATGATCATTTACATTCATTAAACCATTTTTTTTAAGTGATCAAAGTCAATTTCTCTCTCAATGATCTCTTGGTATAGTCATTATTATATTTGATTGCTTAGTCGAGTATGAATGCGAGATCAATTTTTGGTTGAATACCTTATATATTAAATAATTGATAGCCAATTGAGGGGGAGTCAAAGAAGTGTAAATATGCTCAAAAGATGTGGAAAGAGTTACATCCCAATGAGGAGTGTGAAAACTACCACCACATGGAGAAAATGAAAGAAAGAAAAAGATACTCCATGAATGCAAAGCAAATTTTTGTTTTAAAAATATTGATGAAATGCATATTGAAATACTTGACTCAGTCGTATTTCATGGTTGGTATAAGGTGGGATTTTTGATAAAAGATGCTCAAAGAGCCACTCCTTCAACAGATTGTCTAGATATATTATCTAACTTATCTGGGATTTCAAACATCTATTGATCTTGGTATTTCATTTTCTTTACCAAATTGATGATTTGATAAAGGCATTACACATAGGATCAGGATAGATGTAATTGAAGTTGTTCAACTTTAAGTGTTTTAACTTTCGTAAATTTTCGTTTCATTTTTGAGTATTTTTGATAGATTTTGCATAATCTATTTCTTGTTGTATGAAACGATGATTTTTGTTTAAAGTTGACATGGTAAAGTGCTTACATACTTTTTCTGGATTTTATGGGATTTTTCCAAAATTTTCTGGAGAAAAAGTTGAAGCCGATCCGGATCGGAGTAAGTGATCCGGATCCCGAACGCAGGATTCTTCCTGCGGGTAGCCGATCCGGATCACATTCTCGATCCGATCCGGATCACGGCTAGGGTTTATAACAGAACAAAGAGGATTTGATTTCTTTTACCCTAATCTTTTGTTCCCAAGCTTCTAGAGTTTCTCTCTCTAGATTTCTTGCATCTTGGAGCTTCCAAACTCAAAGTTCTTCAATTCAAGTAAGTTTTGTTGATCAAAACTCGGTTTTTCACAGTTTTTATATTTTTTCATCAAACGTGAGTAGAAATCATGGATCTTTTTCGTTTGTGAATGGTTTTTGATCAAATTTCTTTTGAAATAAGGACTCTGGGTCAATTAGTTTTGCTTTTATGCTGGGTTTTTACCTGATTAACGAGTTTTTAGGCTTCGATTTCTAAAAATTTGGTTTTAGGGCATAAAAGAGGAATTTTTGAAAATCATGGATTGATCTATTTTTAAAATTCTTTTTGGAAAACTAATTTGATTCTTAGCTTCTCTACATGATTATGATTGTCTAGGTACAATGTTTCAAATTTTTCAAAATTGACAATTTTTCATGTGTTCTTGAGTTGTTGTTTTCACAGGAAACCTTTTAAACTCAAAGCACCCTGTTCAATGGCATTCTCTTGGATCATTATTCTCCTGGTTGCTATGGTACATACTCGAGCCACGAACAAATTAAAGCGAGCTAAGAAAACACAACAAAAGGGTGAGTTTGTTGAGGTCAGTGACACAGAAGTGGATTGTAATGAGGTAGATTGGGCTGCATTGACAGATGATGATGATGATTCTTTAACAAAAGACATCTGGTAGTTCAAAAGGAAAGGCACCCTTGGACACAGGGAAAGCTCCTATGTCTGCACCAACTATCTCTGTGAAACGGAAACGACTTGCTCGACGTTTTGGACTAAGACAAGACACTAATGTTGACACACCAATAGCTCCTGACTCTCCGCCACGTGTTGAAGAAGTATTTATTAACACTGATCGTCTTAGAGCTTTTGCACATCGCGAATGCATTGGCGAAAGACACGTTAACATTGAGGCTCTACCAGGTCACTCCCCTGAATTTGGTGTTTTAATTGAACAAGCAAACTTTATTCAAGTATGTCGTTTCCCAGAAACCCTTGGCTACTGTTTACATCATGTGAGGACCTTCTATACTAATGCACGGCATCTTCGAGAGTTTGAGAACGGTCCTATGGAGTTCTACACGAATATCCAAGGCACAAGGTTTAAGATTACTCCACAATTGATTGGCGAGGTTTTGGGAATGGAAGCCAGCAAGACAGGAGTTCACTACTTGAAGGGGGTAAATTTGACAAACACGTTATGGCGAAAAGTTATAGAGGGAATTTGTCTCGAGGGAACACAATCAACCGAAAAATCTGTTCGATCTAAAGAACTTCGTCTTGAATATCGCTTCTTAAACTTCATCACATGTTACAATATACTTCCAAATATGCAGACGAAGGTTGTGAGATGGGATCGGTTGTTGTTTTTGTATCTCATAGGACATCCATCAGAGGCAAAGGCATTGAATATAAACATTCCGTACATTATCTGGAATAGAATGGCGCGCTATGTTGAGCATCCTCATCCCACTGAGAGAATTCCATTTCCATTGATTATAATGAGGATTTTAAAGAAATTTCAGGTTGACATTACTTCAACAACTTATCATCAATGTCTGAGCATGATAGATGAGTCTACCATTGTCAAATCCCTCCATAAGTTGCCACATGTCACTCCAGCTCCTGCATCTGGAACGAAGCCCGGTACAAGCACTGCTGCATCACCATCTCGACAAGCACCTGGCACAGATGATGAAGCATCACTAACATCGATTTTCAAGGAACAACAGCGACTATCTGTTAAGCAAGAACAAATTTTGAGGGAGCAACAAAGAATTTCGAATGAGCTTGAAATCGTCACAGCCGCTCATATTACCATAACCAAAAGGGTCAATTCAATGACCAAGCGGGTAAAGAAGATGTTCTATAAAATGGGTTGCACAAGCTCTGAAGCCTCGGATTCTGATGAATGATCACTTTTTGACTGATTTATCTTTCTTTTTTTTCTGTTTGTGCAGGATTATTAGGTTTTAGTTTTTTTGTTTTAAATTCTTAGTTCAGTTCTTAGGTTTTTCATGTTAATACAACTTTTAACTCTCCTTACATTTAGTAGTTTTGACTACGTTTTGGCTTTGTTTTGTGACAAAAAGGGGGAGAGAGTTAGAGCGAACTTTGAACAATGAATGATGTGAACTTTGTGAATATCAAGGTAAGTATGACTTCAACTCAACTTTGGTTTTTCTCTTGTGATTTGTGGCATGCCTCTATACTAACTATTCGACTAACTATTTGGGCATGTAATATGACTAACAAGTTGATGTTGGACTAACAGTTTGTGACATTTGGTTCTTGAATGCTTAGAAGATATGTTGGTTTTTAACTATGATTCTCTTACATATCTGAATTCTTCAAATGTCATGATGAGAATAAACTCTATCTCTGTACTTGGTTTTGTATGTTTCAATTCTTGAGGTATCTAACGCGTTTGTTTGTCAAGAATGCTTTATTTGTGCAGAGAGTACAGATGTCTAAGTCTAGAGTCTGTTTTAGGAGTTTATCTCATGTTTCTAATTTTTGGATCTCCATTGTAAATTTTTGTTGTATGGTGATAGCAACAAAAATATCTTTTTGAATTTTCTTTTGTGGATCTGTGTTTTGTCACGAAACCGCCAAAGGGGGAGATTGTTACGGAATTTGAGTTGGCGTATTTCGTGAAAGTATTGAGTCTTGAAGATTGAAGATGAAAGAACTTTGGATCATATACCTCAATCTCAAGAAAGAAGAATTCAAAAGGATCAGGTATGTTTAACTAAAGATTCTTGGTGATCCGAATACTTCTTATAGTGTAGAAACACCTGGAAGAAAGTTTTATTGCATATACATCAAAAACTGGACATGGGACATGTTCAGGATCCGGATCGTGCTCGGCAATCCGGATCCCGAAGGATGTTTGTTCATTGGCAATTTCAATCCGGATCCTAGACCATCACGATCCGGATCCCGAACATGAAAGTTTGGTGAATTGTATGAACGATCCGGATCGGACTTTGTGATCCGGATCCCGAACCCATGGATTTCTGGAATCGTCTTTTTTGTTACGACGATCCGGATCGCACTAATCTCGATCCGGATCGCCGTCCGTAAATTTTCCAGAAACGGTTTGTTTTTGATCCGTATATTCTTCCAATGGTTTCTAACCTATAAATAGACCCTAAGGTTATTTTTCTAGGGTAATCCACATAGAGCCGTCATAATCAAATATCTTCTTATACGGCCCTAGATCCACATATAGAGAAGAAAGGAAATCAATAGATTTATTCTATGTTTCTTCATCTATATTGATTGATTTGATTCTAGGTTTTCCATACTCACATTTTGAGTAGAATCAAATCAATGAATACTTAGATGGTATTTCCGATCTATTTCTAATCTAAGTATTCGGCGGATCATCACCACCCAAACAAACAACGATTTACCCTAAATCGGCGCGTGGACTCGCGTGGCCTTGTGGATTCAAGGTGCAACTACGTTCGTGGATTCGAAGCGTAGTATTGGGTGAAGACCGTGGATTCGGTCGGACGTCGTGGACTCGACGTTGGACGCTGTGGACTCAGCGTTGGGCGCGGATCGTGGATTCGAGAAGCGTCGTGGAGCGAGCGGAGAAGATCTACTAGGAGCGTATGGTAAGAGGTTGAGTCGTCTGTGAGTACGTTATATCACCTTGTACGTGTTTAAATTTAGTGGAATTCGCCGTGTTATCGGTCCCGTGGTTTTTACTCCGGTTTGGAGTTTTTCCACGTAAAAATCTTGCGTGTTCATTTATTTTTCAACATTGGGTTTTATAGCGCAACAATTTTTGAGTGTTTATTGTTTACACCTATTCACCCCCCTCTAGGTGTTTTTTCCCCTATTTAGATCCAATTACTTATAACCCAACAGGTGCGTGTTTTAGTAGAGCAGGGGTAGCTTCGCGTGGACCAGAAATGGGACTGTTGGATTGTGCGCGTAAGGATCGGATTCCAGATCGATCACGTGTAGCACAGAGATGAGGGTTGTCGGTCCTGCCCAGTGCTAGGAGGACCTTGGATTTAGTCCCTTGAGTTGTTAGTCCTACATCAGTTCAGAGATGTTGTTACGAGGTTGGATAGGGATTGGTTATCCCAATGTTTTGCTATCATGGATTGTCGAGAAAGGACAATGGCCCTCTGTGGACCTGGTCAGGAGGAATATGCTTATAGAGGAAGCCAGAGCACGACAGACGTTGAGTCGTGGTTGTATCGCTTGTTTAGCAATGGTAGAGAAGGTGCCTACAGCGGCATCGAATTAAAGGATATCTTAATCGTCGAGGGATCCCCGGTATGAGTTCACCTGAGCGGATGTTGATGTCGCCGGTTAGAGAGATCGAGTTTGAGATTGTGATTGACGTGGTTTTGGAAACCGCGCCAACCTTGGTAGCGCCTTATGGAGTATCACCGGTTAGCTGGGAGAGCTGATAGCGCAATTGCGAGATCTGATGGATCGAGAGGTCTGTGTGACCCAATGCCACGTCGTGGGTATACGACAGTGAGGATTCGAGAGATTGATATTGGATATGATGCCACACCGTTGATACACGGTGGTGATGCCCTGCCGTTGGTACACGGCAGTGATGCCACGTTGTGGGTACACAACGGTGAGGGTCTATGATGGTTCGAGCACAAATAGGTTGGGATTGTATTTCGGTAGATGCCCTTTTGTGAGATTGATAGCTTTATGGAACCTTACGGCCGAGGGCTGTGCCTGGATAGTGTTCAGGAACCGGTAGGGGCATTATGAGCTTTCAGTGGGGTCAAGTGGATTGACTAATACCCTGCCGCCTTTAGGATTTGAGGAATTGTGTGTTCCAGCTGTGTTTGGACGGGTTGGTAGCAGTACCCGTCGTGGATATTTGGATTTATTTTTGAGGTGACATAGAGCATGAGGAGCACTTGAGGATAGTACTGCAACTTCTAAGAGAGAAGTTGTTTGCCAAGTTGAGAGAGTATGCATTTTGACTTCGGAAGGATTTGTTGTTAGGCCATGTGATTTCAGCTGCAGGAGTGACAGTGGACCCAGCGTAGAATCATGCCGTTTGGGATAGGCCTAGACGTACGATAGTGATAGAGGTCCGAAGCTTTTGGATTAAGCAGTGCCAGCATAACTTTGAGGAGTTAAAGCTGTGGATGGCATTAGCACCGATATGAATGGTTGCTTGAGATAGAGAGAGATTTGAGATATCTATCGATCCTAGAACCTGAGGTACTTGGTTACTCAGAAGGAATTTGATTTAGGGCAATGCCGGTGGATAGAGTTATTAAGGATGTATGATTGAGCTTACAGTAACGTCCCGACAAAGCCAATGTGGTCGCAGCTGCCTTGAATAGGCGAGCTGTCACGCCCCGGGTGGAAACCAGAACCCGGGTCCGTCCACAGATCTGCCGTGCACACGGTATTTCCCGTGTACACGAAGCGCCAAAAACCTGCTCAGATATAAGAGAAACGATAAAAGAGCAATAAAAATAGAGCTGAACTAAAGCTAATACATCTCAGACTGAAGCTGAAAATAAAATACAATACATCTGTAAAAATGATACATCAGTCTCTCCCAGCTCACAAATAATAAATACAACCTGCTGGCAAAAGCCAGTCCCAAAAGTGAAAGTACAACCGTCTGAGGAAAACATGGGTACACCTACAGTCCAGCTAACATGCTCATCCTGCCTCGAGATCTATCTACTCAGCCGTCCTTTCTCCTCGACCGACCACTGGAAGCCAAGTAGCACCCGCAGAAGACACTGCAAAACAAGGGGGAAGAAAAAGAGGAAAGAAGAATGGGGGTGAGAACTACTAGTAAACCAGTAGCCTCCCCTAGTGGGTAAAACCTCAAACTCTGACACGCCCACTAGGTCTACCAGAGGCAAAATGGGAATAAAGGTGGTATGCTATGAATATAACTCCAGATGAAACGCTATCACTAGTATGCCTCTAAATGCTGAGCTAAGAGAAATAGCTAAAGGTATGCATCAGAATATAAATGCCTGTCTGAATAACCCAATCTGACCACCAGTAAACACTGGTACTGCCTGCTCTGCCGCGACGGGTATGCCAGCCTACGCATAACACCGAAGCAAAGGAGTCCCAAGGACTCGAAGTCTGTCAGCCGCGCACTCCGGAGTGGCACTCGTGGGGAGCGACCCACACGAGGAAAAGTATCTCAGTAACTCAAGTATCATAAATCAGCAGGACTGGATCATGACTCTGCTCAAAGTGGGAAAACCCATCCACTAAAGAAAGACCCGATCTCAACCCGATGCAAGATAGACAAACCGTGGGAACTCCATCCACAAGAGACCTGATACCCAATCTGATGCATAAGAAATCTCCAGTCAACCGCCCAATGTCCGCGGTTGCCGCAATACCCTGCCTGTCCCAAAACCCAAGAACCTGACTACACTATCCCATCCACCTGCTCGCGCACGAGCTGCAAATACCCTGAGCCTCAAATGAAAGGAGAAAAGAATAACAAAAAGGGTTTCTCCTATGTCAATTCCAGCATGAAAGTGTAGCAGAAAAAGGTGGCCTATCTAGGTGACCATACAAGCATGCAAATGTCCCAAGATGGTATATATATAAAATAAAACAGATATCGATATGATCTTACCTTGCTAAAGCATGCTGATAAATGCATAAGGACAGTAAATAAGAGATAGCCTATGCCTATCTATACTGCATGCCCAAAGCACACAATTTATTAATTAGCCATTTAATCATAGAAGCTACTCCAATGCCTAGCGGGTAATCAAAAGTAAGGGGTTCACAACAACACCCATAATCACAAACATGTCCCCTATCCGACATCTGGTCAACCGCCTACTATTCGCGGTAGCCATAACACCCCAGAAGCAAAAATTCGGGCCCCGGCTACACTATACTAATCCCCTGCTCAAACCCGAGCAACAAATAGTCACCTGACTAAAGAATAGGGGGAGAAGAAGCAAATAGGTTTCTTCTAAATCAAATCCCAACATAAAGTGTAGCGATAAGAAATGGTCCTACAAAATGTCCAAATAAGCCAGCCTATGTCCTTATGAGAGATAGGAGAAAATGTGACAAATAGTGGTTCGACCAGTGTATCAATTAATAGCTTCACCTGGGTATAATCATCATGCTAAAGTCATAATCCGACCACACCTGTCTATAATCTGCTAATCACCCTTATATAAACCATCCCCCTATGCCTATCCAAAATATCCTCAAGTGGTACCCTCCCGCAAGACATTTCATAATATCCTATCATAAAAGTAAATCCTCCATGCTAAGTTAAATGCCAATAATATTCCCATAAGCATGTATAAGTTCCAACCACTATCACGTTTCCACTATGATATTATCCATATGATAGGCTCACAATGATTTCTATTAAGCATGCCTGTGCAGTAGATGATCATTCAACATGTCCAATAGAGAGGATCTCTCTAATATTCCTAGTGGGGTATCAGAACGAGGGATATAGCAACCACCCACCTGGAATTGCGCAATCCAAGTCTGTAAAAACATTCTCGCTATCCAAAGAGTGTTCTCGCCCAAACAGATAAACTGCCGCGATAACTGCAAAAATTGTACACAGGGGGGTCCAAATTACACACAATAACTCAAGTTATTCGATGTCCCAAAAATCAGTCCCAAAAAGCACTATCTTCACCTGCGAGATGAACTCAGAAAAATCCGAGAAAATAACCGCTGCGTTCCTCGCGTCGAGCCGGTCAAAACGAGTACCTGCACGCTCAAATCCGAGTTTCCTACACTGAAATATAAATTCTGCAAGGGAACTACCCCAAAGAATTCTGTACAGAAAACTGCAGCACCAAACACTGAAAATAATGCCTTTTTCACCTTCAGGAAAAATCCAGAAAAATCCAGGAAAATTAGAGGATGCTTCTTGCGATCTGTAGATGCAAAATGCCTTATAAAACGTCTTAATCCGATGCCCGGTTGCGGAGATATCGCCTAAACACCACGGTGCTGTCCAAATCCTCCGCAAAAGAAAATGGGTCAAAGAGAAGCTCGAAAAACTCCATGAAAATCTCGGAAATAGAGGGAGCTTAAAACACCAAAGTTGAAGCCCTACCTGTCGTGAAGCCAACGGGCCAAAAATCACAGAAAAAGGAGTTTGGGGTAGGCCGGGGGAGCTCGTGCACCGAAAAGCGACGGAAAAGAACACCGAAGAAGAAACATCGCGCCGCGCCGGTAAAATCAAAATCTCGAAATCCGTGCCGCCGAAAAATCCGAAACTTGACGGGTGCATACCTCTCTTCTTGGAGAATATTTCTCCTTCTCATCCCTCAGAGAGAAAAATGCCTCTAAGGTGGTCGAAATCCATAATGAAGCTCCCTCGGATTGCATCAAAGAGCCAAAACCCAAATAAACATTTCGGAAAATACCCGATGTGTCCTGAGAACAGGAAACACCACCGCCACCCATTCACTAGCTGCCACGTGGCACGACGTACAACGCACAGCAGCGCTGGCCGCTGCGGTCGCGCCACGTGGCGCCGACCGTGCCTGCCCCGCGCACGACGCGCGCCTGCCCCGCGCGTGTACAGCCACTTGCCCACCTGCCCCGCACAATAGACCAACCAATAGGGAAGCGCCACGTGTCACTGCCACTGACCGCTACACCCGATGCACGAACCTCTGTACACCGAGCCAAAGATATCCTGCCACGTGTCCACCGCCGGGTGCACCATGAACCAATACCCAACCACCAAACTCCGTAGACCGGGAGCTGTGAGCCAGCCTATAGGGTGATGCCACGTGTCCCCGTCTCGGTGCACGCCGACCGCGTGGACCGCGCGCCTGCCCGCGCGCCCGCGCGCTGCCGCCGTTCCGCCTATCCGAAGCCGCGCCGCCGCCCGCCGGCGCTGCCCGCTGCCGCCGCCGGCACGGCGATCGCCGGAGTTACTATTCCGGCAGGTGAACAGTAAAAACACTGTAGCAACTCCGAAAAATAAGTGTAAATAGCCCATTTTGACCGTTTTCGTGCGCTGATTCCAAATCGGGCGTCCATTTTGCCAAATTCCAATCTTATAAATTGGCGGAGGCTCTCGGAAAGGTATTTTTAATCCGAATTTCGTGCTGAGCCTAAATTTGACGTCCATTTTGCGCGTAAACACCTCTAAACATCCGACGGGGTCCCCCGATTACCCACGTGATCCATTTTAAGCCCCGAGTCCTTCACTTGTGTCCAAATTGGCGCACGAACACCACCGACATGCCACGTAGGCTTCCAGAAGCTGCTGGTCACACTGTAGAAGCCCTGCAAAGATCCGGGTCACCACACGAGCGGTGCAGTTTTGGAGTATGATGGTTACTCAGCTGATGCTGCTGAAAGATTAGTGGAAACGGACTGAGATTGAGATGGTGTTCCCTGGGGATTTTGCGAGACTTGTGCTTTGGACTCGTAACCCACTCCGTTGGACAGGATTAGAGAGGAGCAGAGTGTGAACCCCCATTTTGAGAGGAGTAGAGACCAGATTCGACAAGGTCAAAGTGGGAACTTTTCGGGAAATACAGCGGGAGTACTGAGGTACGAGGACCGCATCTGGGTGCCCGTGGATTTCGAGATCCGAGAACTGATTTTGAGAGTTAGGGGTTGAGTGTTGATCCCGATGTTGGACTTCTTACCTTGTGGATGGATGTGAGAATGCACTTGTGAAGCTCTCAGTAATGTGGTTGCTAAGGAGCAACGGAAGAGTTATTCCAATTGGAGGCAGGGATTTTTGGATTTGGAAACCATGATTTCTGGAAACCACTATCCGAAGGGATGTGTAGATTAGAGATTTCGCGGGAAGTTGAGTCCATGAATTATTGGCACATTCAAGGAGTTAGAGCGCATTGGATCAGTTGCTCACCGAGTTGTGCTACCGCAATGATTGGCAGGCACCTATGGGGATGTTGGTGTATCTGTTCAGAGGGAAGTATGGATTGGATCCCTTGCATGATTTGGACTTTGCTTCTTTGGAGTCAGACGAGGATTTGAGCTATTTGGAGCGACCACTGCAAATTCTTGCTTGTGAGGCTAAAGAATTTTGCAGTCAGGTCATACCTTTGGTAGAGGACCAGTGGAGTCATTTTGACGAGAGAAGGCCACTTGAGAGCTTGAGGAAGAGCTGAGGGTCTCCTATCCCTATTTGATTGATTCACCCTCCTGAGTTATGGATTATTTCAGTTTCGAGGACGAAACTTTTTTAAGGAGGGGAGAGTATAGAGTACCGGAGCTTCGTATAGAGCACCGACTTCGCAAGATAGCGTGGTGCAGGGAAATCGCCTGGGGCGTGTTGCATTTGTGGTTATAGATGAGTTCGGGATGTTCAGGATCGACGCGGAAGCCTTTAGATGGAAAAGTGAGTTGGCGGCGTCGATATTGGAAGCTTCAGATTTCGGATCAGCCTGGGAAGCTTGGTGTTCCGGAACTGGGTATTGTGTTCCGGAACTGAGGGCTGGGTTCCGGAACTGGGTGTTTAGTACCGGAACCCAATGAGGATTTTAGCTTGAGTACCGGAACGTGAGTGTGGGTACCGGTACTCAATGGTGGATTTATCTGAATTAGCTCTCGGGTTGGGATTTTTGAGCCTGGGTACCAGTACGGGAGCCCGAGTACCAGTACTCAGCCTCCAAATATTTGTGGAAGCAAGGGTAAAACAGTAATTTTACTTCCCCAACCACCATGTTGACTGCTTGACCCCTCTCTTCTTTATATAAGGACCCCTCCTCCTCTCTTCCCCCCTGGATACAGAGAAAGGAAAAGAAAGAAAGAAACGAGAGAAAGGAAAAGAAAAAGAGAGTGAGAGAGATTGGAAGTGTTTGAGAGGGAGGTGGCTTTGAGCTCTTGTGGGTTTCTTCTTCGCACCGTGGCATTGGACGCTGATCGCGAGCGTGTCGGAGAGCACGACCGATTTGAGGAGAGCGCAGATGGAGCTCGCGCGCGCGTGCGGACACGATGGAGGTGAGTACGATGCATTTTTCCGAGTTTCGAATTTTCTCAGATTTTTTTTGGGCTCGGACAGCGGATTTGGATTTTTGGGCTCGGAGTAGATTTTTCTCATCCTTTCCTTGTTCCTTACGTTGTATGGAGCCACAGAGTGCTGCCCGTGCCATGAGGAGTGTGCGTGAGGGCCTTGCGCACTGTGCGGAGCCGCGGCGGAGCACGGGCAGTGTGCGCAGGTGAGCCGGCAGCTTGGATTTTTGTGTTGACCGCGGAGTTGACCGAGTGCTGTTGGAGCATCCTAGAGACCATTGGAGTGTGCTGTGAGCCTTCAAGGATTTTTTTCTGGACACTCGGGGGTGGTGTGCGCGCGAGGGGCCGTCGTGCTGTTTGCGGCAGTTTTGACAGTGTGCAAGTTCGGCACTTCACCGATTTCAGCGTAGCCTGTGGAAAGCGAACCAGGTGGGTTGGAAATTCTTCAAGATGTATAGAATGCCTTCTAATGCTATTGTATGCATGTTTAGCATGTCTAGCATACCTGTTTATTATAGCTGGTAAATCTGATAGTTGCCTAGAAGATTATAGAAAGACAATCATGAGCCCCAGACATTTTTAGCATGACCTAGAGATGATTTGACACTAGACTGCATGGTTAGTTGGCATTAGAATTGCATTTGAACCGTTTTAAAAATCACCGAGCTGGTTTTAAGGAAAAATAATTTTATAAATAGTTTTTAATTATTGCAAACGCCCAGAGAGGGTGGGATAGGTTCAGGATGCATGTATCCTCGTGCCTGGAGGCCGAGAGGATTTTTAGAGCTATGTGATATGAGTTTCTAGTGTCATGAGAGTTTGATCATTGTTCCATTTCGGGGGCGGAAGCTACAGGCGGCTGTGCCTGCAGCCTGTTCTTGTATGATCAGGGTTGTAGGTGGCAGTCTTTCGGAATTTCCGTGTGATGACCCGGATCTCCGCAGAGCTGCTACAGTGCGTTGGGGTGGCCATTGGAGGCCTACATGGTGTGTTGGAGGTGTTTGTGGCATAATTGGACATAAGTGTTGGACATCGGACTTATATGGACCCCGTGGAGGGTTTAGAAGTGGTTTCGCGCGAATCGGATATTTAAATTGGGCTCCGCACGAAGTTTGGACTAAGAACGCATTTCCGGGTGCCTTCGGCAATTTTTAGAGTTGGAATTTGGTGAAACGGACGTCAAATTCGGATTCAGCGCGCGAAAACGGTCAAATTGGACTACCTACTTGATGTTTTTGGGCACGGGTTACTGTTCACCGCCGGAACAGTAACTCCGGCGATCGCCGGCGGCGGCCGGCGGCGGCGGCAGCGGCGGAGGGCGCGGCGCGCCTCGGGCAGGCGGCAGCGCGGCGGCGGGCAGGCGCGGGCAGCGCGCAGCGCGCGAGCAGGGCGCGCGGTTCACGCGGCAGGCGTGCACCGGAGCGGGGGGCCACGTGGCAGTTTCCCAGTGGATGGTCCACGGGTCGCGGTCCACGGAGCACAGCGGAGTGTACGGTGGACCAGAGCAGAGACACGTGGCAGTGTGGCATTGGTTCGGTGTTTGGGTTGTGTGCACCGGGTGCAGCGAGTGTTTGGCCTGGACACGTGGCGCGCGGGGATTGGGCGCGTCACTGTGCGCGTACGGGCGGCAGGCGGCGGGGCAGGCGCGCAGGCGGCAGGCGGCAGGCGGCGGTGCCGGCTGTGACGCCCCACTTCCCAGGGGGTCACCCATCCTAGAACTACTCTAGCTCTAGCACGCTTAACTCTCACAACCTCTTGGATCTTGCTACCATCCAAAATGCTATAGCCGGGTTAGAGATTTTAGTCCTATTATATCATTTATAAGAGGACTAATCCAATTCCGGGGGTGTTACATTCTTCCCCCCTTTAAGCCCTGACGTCCACGTCAGGCTCAAGCACACTCACAAGCACCAGGCGATGTGAGACTCGTCTCGCTAGCCTTAGCCGACCTTGTGAGGAGCTGCACTCCACTCACAACGGTCATTAGCCGGGGAGCCTCGCTCTACCCGCTATATAACCCTCGCTCAGCCAAGACTCATCTCACATTTCCGGCTGGTGAATGTCTCTGATACCAACTGTGACGCCCCACTTCCCAGGGGGTCACCCATCCTAGAACTACTCTAGCTCTAGCACGCTTAACTCTCACAACCTCTTGGATCTTGCTACCATCCAAAATGCTATAGCCGGGTTAGAGATTTTAGTCCTATTATATCATTTATATAGAGGACTAATCCAAATTCCGGGGGTGTTACACCGGCGGGCGTGGCGGCCACGGCGCCGACGTGGCGCACGCGTGCGCCACGTGGCGGCCGCCCATTGGCCAGCGCCAACTGCCGCGTTGACCGGGGCTGGCCACGCGGCGTGTGGGGAGCGGCCGGATCCGCTGTGTGGTGTTCGGGGGCACGTGTCGGCGCGAGGAGCGGGTCGGACGGTTGTGCGGTCCGACCGGATCGCGTGTGCGGAGTGGGCCGGGCCGGGCCGGGCTACTGTGCGCGCCCGAATGTTCGGGCCGGGCCGCACTGTTTGCGCCCGAAATGTTTCGGGCGCCCGGAAAAAAGGGACACAGCGGGTATTTTTCGAAAAGTTTTGGTGGGCCTATATATACCCCCTCCTCTCCCTCTTTCTCACCTTTTTCCGAGCTTTAGAGAGGGAATGAGAGGGAGAGATCTATATGAAAGTTGTTCCCCTTGGTGCCCTTGATCTCCTGGTGGATTCTCAGAATGTCTGGAAGCTCGGCAACGGCGATAACATTTTTACAGTTCGCCTCGGTTTTCCCCCATTTCGGCCCATTACCGGCGCAGATTATTCAAAAATTCACTGTGAGCAAACCAGGAGGAGTTTTTGGACGATTTCTTCGACAGCGTGTTCCTAAGAGGTAAGGCTTCAATTTTCGTGTTGATCGCTTCGCTCCGTTTCGCACTTTTGGCACGTTTCCCGAGGCATCTTTGACCCCCATTTTTCTGTGGTGGATTTTGGACAGCACCAACTTGCCGAATTTATATCTCAGCCTAGGAACATCGGATCGAGGCGATTCAAGAGTCGATTTTGATCTACTCGTCGCGAGGAACACAGTGGTGATTTTTCTGGGATTTTAGAAAATTGTTTCGAAGGTGAAAATTACTGTTTTCTCAGTGTACAGTGTGCAGTTTTCTTCACAGTTTGATGTTTGGATTACCACCTTGCCGAATTTATAACTTGACTTACCGAACTCGGATTTGGGCGTGCAAGGTACCGTTTCGAAGCTATCGATGCGAGGATCGCTGTGATATTTTTATGGGATTTTTCTGGGCACTTTCTGCAGGTGATAATTTAACAGTTTCGGGACTGTTGTTGTATGGGTTAATTAAAGCAATATTTGGGAACCTAAATGTATTTAGTGAACTTTGTGTTGTGCCAGGAGTGTTTCGGGTATACTGTACTTGTTGGAGCGCAGGATTGGAGTTTTTGGTATTTTCAGCTGTATGGACCCGGACAGTTAGCGCTTCAGGTGGGTGGTTGTTGCATGCCTCTACTTCTGACTTGCTCACTAAGTTTATTAGAAAACCCCACTATTGAGCATATTGTTTGATTATCATGCATGATTGACTGATATACATGTGAGCCTATCTTTGGAGATTAATTATGTGGATATAGCATGTTGGGGATCGTTTTGGGATAATATTACTGAGGGGACATGAGTGCGGGGACATATTTATTTGTGATAATTAACATGCTACATTAGCAACCAGATTTTATGAAAAATGGATTAATTGTTGGGGACATGACGACATATCCATGTGCGGGTTTCACTTTAGATTTTATTATGGATCAGGGGTTATACATGTGTAGTTGACTGATGATTTTGCCTGATGGTTATATTTATGTGGATATATATTAATTGTTACACATGTAGAACTATATGTGACTTTCTCTCTCTTTTACATTGCATGAGGACTTTTGCATGCTTGTTTGGACATCTAGATAGGCCACTATTTTATTGCTACACTATCATATTGGGATTTGACTTAGGAGAAACCATGATTGCTTTCTTTCTCCTTTTTATTTTGACTTTTGAGTCATGTTGCTCGGGTTCGAGCAGAGGTTTGGGATAGTGTAGCTGGGACCTGAGGGTCAGAGATAGGGTGTACTTGATGTTGGATTGTGGGGCATTGCGGCAACCGCGGACAGTAGGCGGTTGACCGGATCTGTATTATTTTACCCAATTGTGGGTTGTTGGTTATTGCGGTGACCGCGGACTGTGGGCGGTTGACCGGATGTTTACTATTACATCAGATTGGGTATCAGAGTTTCTCTAGTGGATGGTATTTCCCACTTTTGAGTATTATTATATCGGATCGGGGTTTTATTAGTGGACGGAGTTTCCCACTTTGATCATAGTCTTGATCCAGTCCTGCTATATTGAGATTTGCGTGACAGGGATACTTTACTCGTGTGGGTCGCTCCCCTCGAGTGCCACTCCGGAGTAGGCTTTAGACCGTGTTGGGTTCCGGTCAGACCGTGTTGGGTTCCGGTCATTTGGACAGTGGAGATACTGAGTTCTTGAGCTCGACAGCAGAGCAGGCAGTACCAGTTTTTACTGGTGACACTAGATTGGGTCTATTTAGCCAGATGTTGTTTCCTGGTGCATTCATACCGTCATTTCCTTCGGTATTGCATTTAGAGGCATACTTGTGGTGGTTTCCCCTTTTATTCAGTAGTTCTGTTTACAGCTTTACCCCCTTGCCCTTTTCTTGCCTCTAGTAGACTTAGTGGGTACGCCGGAGCTTGAGGCTTTACCCACAGGGGGAGGCTACTGGTTTACTAGTGGTTCTCACCCCCACTGTTGTCTCCTCTTCTTCTCTCTCCCCTGTTTTGCAGAGTCCTCATTGGAGTTGCTGATCTTCGGTCGTTGTTCGGGGCGAGGGAGTCACGAGCTAGATCGTTACCACCCGAGGAGTGTAGCTGTATTCCCTGGTTGGAGATTCCTCGTAGCTGTTGGCTGGCTTTTACTGTTCATCTGGAGGAGAGAGATCTTTTGTATTTGGAGAGACTGATGTACTATAGTTTTAGTTTATCTCCTTTTATAGTCGAGAGATGCTGTACTGAGGACATTGTATGATGATTATCTGTATTTGAGGGAATGGATGTTGTACTCTATTTCATGATGTATAGTAATTGGATTTTATTTTACAGCATTTTATTTCAGCTCTGGTATTTGTGTAGCTATAGTACTATCTTTTGCAGGTTAGACGCTTCGCCTATGCGGGTTTTGGCATAGGTGGCGGATCTGTTGGCGAGCCCGGGTCGCAGTTTCGACCCCGGGGCGTGACATTCCGGGCCTCCCGTGCGAGAGATTGAGGATTGATTCCCTTGTTGGGTTGTGTCACGCCCCGGAGGTCTAAGGATAAGCGAAAAAGCGTATGTATTTTTTTTTTCTCTTTATAAATAAGTATCGACCTCGCCCCCGGTGCGCGACAGACCGCCACATATACAAATTCACTCTTCAAGCGGACAGAGTCTCCTTTATATATGCACGACGTCAAATTTACAACAACAACTACTACATTCATTAACCACGCAGTCACAATGAAAAGAACAAGAGAGAGAGAGAGTATTTCCATTTACTCACATTACAAGCTTTCATTCATGCCATTAAGAGATATAACTACGATTTTGCAAACGGTGTCCACACGACACCCAGTTTTTCAAAACGTTTGCACATTCACAAAAGAGCGGCTACATCTTTTTGGAAAGGATAAATCCAGAGGTTTTCAAAGCAGTGCGCACACGACACTTGGTTTTGGAAAACATTTTCGAAACCCTTTTCGTTCAGTATAAAACATGCCGCCTATAAGTCATTAAGAATCATTATAAAGATCACATCACAAAAACAATCTCTCAATCCAACATCCAGAACATTCCACAGACAAGCAGTTGAGAACTTAAACTTAGATAAAAGGAGATGAGATAACCCAAGCGAGAATAACGGAATAAACCTCATACAGCTAATGTTCTTTAATCGCTGCCTCACCGTCGTCCCGACTACTACACCTAGTCAAACCTGTCACGGAGTGGGTAAAGTCAGTGACAAATAAAGTAGATGTTTCAACAGTTAGCAATAACTTTAAAACAAAAACAAATGCACCGGAACCTTTCGCTTTTCCCTCATGTATCGCTAAATCCCTGCCACAAAACAAGCTGGGCACCAACCCCAGAATACCGAATCAAGCTGGGCACCAACCCCAGATTACCATACTCATTTTCTTGGTGCCTCCAACCCCTCTACTGCCCAAGTAGCAGTCGCCTCCCCTTGAGGGGTCCCCATCATCACTAGTCGTGGGGTACACGGGCCAACGTGCCATCTTTTCGAAAAAATACACCCTGTGCGGGGGCCAAGCCGCCGGTGTGCGTGTAAGCAATATGAGTGTAAAATAATGTTGCAACCTCAGCCGCGTTAGTCAGATTAGTAAAACAATCATGCGAAAGGTTAATTCAATTGAAACACCTCATCTACTTTATTAAACAGATTAACATACTTTTTACGATGACATGGTGCATTTATTGCACTAGTTGCACTTATTGCAATGGTACCCACCTGGAATGAAGATAACTGACCGCACCCGCGACCCTCCTAAGCAAATCAGAACTCATCGCGGCCTACTAAAATATCCAAGAGCACGAATTAACACCTTGCCCTAATTAGGTAAAATCAGTGGTCCCAACCACTGTAACAATAAACCTACAAAAACCGAAACCACTGTGCCTAGAGGACCGCGGCGTCAATCAAAAACCCAACAAGTCAAAACCGTCAAGTGAAACCGAAAACTCAGATCAAACCGGTAACATCAAAGGCTAACCACAACTGGACCGCGATTATTTCATCGCGAACTCCATCGGAACCCAAAACCGCTAACAGAAAATCGACAAAACCCGATTCTCAACCAGTAGCCAACTCGGGACGTCAATGGTTAAACCACGAAGACCCCGACGGCGAAAATGATAAGGAAAAAGGCCCGACGGCGCGACCCCGACGATTTTGTCAAGGCGCGGAGTGTCGGGAAAACTAGCACCCGACATGGCGAAATGGTGACCAAAAAGATCCCAAGTAGCCATGCCATGAAAACCGCGGAAATGGTGATCCCAACGGCGAAAACGGCGCTCAAAACGGTGGAAAAACGGACCAAAACGGAGCTACCGAACTTCAGGCTGACGGGTGGTGCACAAGCCGGGGCGTGGACCGGGTTTACGGAGAAGAGCGGCGGCGGCAAGCACCGGGCTCACCCAGGAGGTGTGCACCTCGGCGGAATGGGTCGGGCCGCGCAAAGGGGAGGCGCGCGCCGCGTCCATGGCTTCCGCTGCGGAGATGTGCGCCGGGTGCACGCCTAGCGCGTGCACCGCGCAGCATCAAGCGACGCCGGCGCACGGGGCGTGCACCGGGTCCGATGCTTCCGCGCCGCTGGGCGTGCACCGGGTGCACGCCCGGGCTTGTGGACCGCGCTGTACAGGAATGCACAGTAACTGCCCGTTTCGCGGTTTCTTCTCTGTTTTCGCTCCCGTGCGACTCCGGCGAAGACCCGCGACCATGGTAACGGCGGCAGCGGCCTCCCATTTAACAACGGCGGCGGCGGCCTCCCGTTAACTCCCTATGCTCCAACGAAACACCCACAAAAACCCCCGAATAAATCCGCGGTAAATCTAACGACTAAACCACCGATCGACGAACGACCAAAACATCGATTAGAAACCACCGATTAAACCCGATCAAGAATGCGGACATAATATTGATCAAAACCAAAATCAAAAACCCGTGATCAATGTACCGAATAAATTGACCTTAAAGAACACGAAAAATCCCCGATTAATTCGACAAAAGGAATAACGATCGCTAACCTCGATCTATTGGGATTAAAGAATCGATCTTGTTCCTTCGCGGCGTTGGGGATCCGGATCAGCTCCCAGTAGATGATGGCGTCTCGTTCTCCGGTCTCCGGCAAGTCGATCGAGGTGATCGGGTTCCTCCGCTTTCTCCTTCTCTCCTCCCGTTGCCTTCCGATTAGGGTTTCGCCTTTTTCTTTTCTCTTCTCCGAACTAGGGTTTTATTTTTGGTCTTCGGTACGCACAAGAGAGAAGGGTTTGATGAGACGATATTTTAAACTAGAGCTTTTCCTTCCGGTAACCGGGGTTTAATTATCCTCTTATTATGAATTTATTTTATTTTATTTTATTTTATTTTATTTTACCTTTTATTATATGTACGTAAAAAGGAAAAATCCTAATATTCGGATATTTATTATTTAACAATAAATATCCATACTCAAAATAATTCCAAGATTCCTCGAAAAGCATGCCGGATCTTTTGCACGGATTCCGATGCACCCCACGGTTACCGCGACCTTCAAAACCCCACTCCGGGAGTCCGTAAGTCGAATTTTAGATCCGATTGCACCGCCGTTCATCGTTTTTCGAGCTCTATCACCGAAAAATACCCGCACCGCATGTTAGTCAACTCAAAAGAGCTCGATAATTTAATTTCCTCTAACTTATACTCTATTAGCAGGAGGATAAAATATTACTAGAAAAGTTGTGTCATTACACCACTCACACTTTATAAAAAGTTTCGTCCTCGGAACTTAAACTCAACCCTCACTAAACAATTCTGGGAAATCTTCCTTCATTTCCGTCTTAAGTCCCCAAGTCGCCTTGCGCTCCTTATGGTTACTCCATTGTACCTTTACATAAGGGATTGTTCGGTTGCGAAGTTTCTTTTCCTCCCGTGCCAGCCTCCGCATCGAGGTTTGGCAGTAAAGCCAACCGGTATGCCACCGGGCCTACGCGCCCCAAAATCCCAAACGTCGGATCGTCAATGCCAACCAACAATCCCAAAAGCTCAAACTATTAGAAATACGCAACCCATTTACTTAAGGCGTACTGTCACAACGCCACAGATCTTGACCTGACTCAACCCCACCTGGACGTTGGGTCCATTGTTGGGCCTTTTGCCGTTAGGTCTATTGTGGACCGCAGCCCCACTCAACTTACTTGGCTCACCCAACATTGCGCCACAAATTGTGTCACATCGCTCTTTCAATTTGGGCCACCAGAAGGTCTGCCACAGATCCTTGCACCTCTTTGTACCTCCGGGATGCGCGGTATATGAGGTATTATATACTTTTGCTAGATTTTCTTCCCTCGTTTCTAGCTTATCGGGCACACGAATTCATCCCCGGAACCTTATTACATCATCTGAGTCACTCGTAAAAATTCCGCCTTGCTCCGAGGGCATTCTATCTCGCACCTGTTGTAGTTACGTGTCCGTCGTTTGGTCTCCCAAGATCCTCTTGGAGATTCGTCAGACTAGATCTTATAGTCCTTTCCGGGCTTTGGCTGTGTGAACACTAGCGTCTGTGTGCGTCTGTCTTTAAGTTCTTCAAAGCTCTTTTTGGCACTAGGCCGTCCAGACGAATCTCTCCCCTCTTTGGGTTAGTCGATTTAGGGAAGTGGCCTCCCACGAAGCATCTGTAGTAGCCTGCCTGTCCTAAGAAGCTTCGGATTTTCGTGACCGTTGTTTGCTGAGCCCAGTTGGTCGCTAACTCAATTCTCCTCGGATCCACTGCAATTCCAGACGCCGAAACGATATGCCCCAAAAAGTCCACCTCACGAAGCCATAACTCACACTTTATAAGTTTTGGCATATGGTTTCTGATCCCGCAGGGTCTGGGGGATTACTCGCATGTGTTCCCCGTACCCCTTGTCTGTGCGAGAGTAGATCGGAACGTCCACTATAAGGCCATCACCGACTGGTCTAAGAAGGGCTTGAGTATCCTATTCATCATGCCCATGAGCACCGCTGGTGCGTTAACGAGTCTAAACGGTATAACCGTAAACTCATGTTGACTATTCCGAGCTCGCAGGTCTGTTTTCAGTGTGTCATCACCCCGGACTCTAGGCTGGTGATAGCCGGACCGCAGATCAATCGTTGGGAATGTCGTTGCTCCTTGTAGTTGATCGCATAGGTCATCTATCCGAGGCAGAGGGGTACTTGTTCTTCTCGTGTCGAGATCAATACGATACTTGTGAACGCTACTCAACTGCCTTCTACCAAGCTTCTTGCCCGCAACAAAGAAAAGCGAGCAGAAGGCGTTCCTACAAGATGAGTTTACAAGTTCCGATAAGTCCGGTTCCCGAAGACACGCTTGGAACTTCAAGCAATCAACTATCGCTTAAAGATTGCCGCGACTGTCGGCCCCAAGCGCTACGCCGATAACCTTTAACGGAAACCTCATTAGTTCTTAGAGACTAAGAACCCGCCTCACCCTCACTGGGCAGGAAGGAGTGCAGCCGCCTGCCTCGAGGGGTAGCCTAAAGATTTGACCGAACTTATTTCTACGATGGGGATTTCTTCTAATAACTAAGGTAGGGCGAAAACATGAAGCGAGGTGGAAGAGTGGAATGCTTAGGTGTTGACACAAAAGTTCTAGTACGATGAACTGAAACTCGGGTATTACCTGCTACATCATGCTCTGTGGGTCCGTCCCCTGGTGGGTCATCGTATAGACTCTCCCTCCTCCGGGTTGCTGAGACGAAGGTGGAGATGCTGCTATGGATGATGTCACCGTTTTCGAGGGGCAGTTGAAACGATAGTGCCCCGGTTTGCCACATCAAAAATAGTGGTCTTGCTTCTGGGGACATTCGGTCACTTGGTGTATTCCATCGCAAATGATGCAAGACTTGTCCACCGGCCATTGTCCTCCCATCGGCGCATTCTTAGTTCCTTGTTGCCATCTCAGGTATTTAGGAGGCCGGCTCCTCTTGGTATGCTCTTTTCCAAAATTTGGCCGAGTTCGCTTCTTATCCCCGCAGTGACCTGAGCTCTCCCATCGGGCTCGTGAAATCGTAAGTCCGCGCTCCACCGCAGTGGCTCTATCAACCATCTCCTGGAAGGTGCGCAAATCCGCCGTTTGCACCACCTTGAAGATGTCGCTTCGTAAACCGTCCACAAAAAGACGGGCTTTGTGAGACTCATCTCTTATGACAAAGGGGACACATTTGACCAACCTCACAAATGCCCGTTGGTATCCCATAACTGTCCGACTTCCTTGCTTGTTGTGCCTCAGGTCATCTTCCATCTGCTGTTTGATGCTGTCGGAGAGAAATGCCCCAAACAGTTTTTCTCGGAACGTGGTCCAAGATGGAAGGGCGGTGCCCTTCGAGAGGTCTGGGCGCACCGTCTTCCACCACAGGCGGGCGTTTCCCTCAAGAAAGTGTACTGCCAACGGGACCCATTCATGTTCCTCCATCAATAGGTCTTCAAAAAGCTTCTCCATGGTATCCACCCATTTTTCCATGACCCAAGGGTCGGTCGTCTCTCCCTCAAACACGGGTGGGTCTTACCTCTTGAAATTTGCCAAGTTCGCTATCGCACTATCCCATTCGGTTTGCTCGATAGGGGCTTCCCCTGCTGCGATGGCGGACACTCTGGGAGCAGATGTCACCACGGTCTCTCTCAAGGGGTCTCCAATAACGGCTCCCAGCGTAGGTCCCAAAGTTGCTGGTGTTAGTGCTGCTGAAGGCGTCGTCGGATAAACCGACGGTATCTCGGTCACCGTGGTCGGAGGAGGGGCGACCGTAGTCTCGCTGTCCGCCACCGGCAGTCCCGTCACTAGTGTGGCTGGTCCGGGCAGAGAAGCCTGGGCGACCTCCATTGGTGTAGTCGACTGTTGCGCCCACTGCCGCATCTGTTCCATAAGGGTTGCTAACTGCCCGGCCATCTCTTGTAGTTATTGTCGGAGCAGCTGATACTCCGCCGCTGTTGGCACCGTACTTTCTGCCCCTGCGTTCTCCGCTGATAACCTATTTCTGGCCATTATTCGCTGTATATAAAGAAACCAAGTCAACCCTAGACCTAACCGGTCTAGCACCACGACCTATAGACGCACCGAAATTAAATCCCCCATTTTTCTTCGCACACTCACGATCTACTGCACCTGCACCTTGGTTATCTCATGTTCAACTTGCTTGTGGCATCATGCACTGTGGATGTTGGTTACTGACTACTGTGGTTAAAGTTGTTTTTCTCTGATACCATCTTATCTGTCACTATCACGCCCCGGGGTAAACCAGAACCCGGGCCCGTCTACAGATCCGCCGTGCATGCGGTATTTTCCACATACACGAAGCGCCGGTAACCTGCTCAAATATAAGAGATGATAATAAAAGAGCATAAAGTCAGAGCTGAAATGAAAACTACTGTATCTCAGACAGAAGCTGGAAGCAAAAAGTACAACTGTGGAGATAAAATACAAATAGCAGTAAAAATAAAGTACAAGTCTCTCTCCCAGCTCACCACAAAAAATAGAACCAGCTGGCTAAAGCCAGACCCCAAAAGTACAACCATCTGAGATAGAATACATAGGAGGTGCAAGTCTAGCTAACTCACTGTCGGGTCCACCGTCTAGCTACTCAGCCATCCTCTCTCCTCGACCCGCCGCTGTAGGCCCAGCAGCATCCGCAGAAGGCTCTGCAAAACAAAGGAGAAGAAAAGAGAAAGAAGAATGGGGGGTGAGAACTACTAGTAAACCAGTAGCCTCCCCTAGTGGGTAAAACCTCAAACTCTGACACACCCACTAGGTCTACCAGAGGCAAAAAGAAAAGAAGTGTGGTAAGCAATGATGACATGCTGAAGAAAAGAAACTACCACTACAATGCCTCAAAATACAGTCCTAGACTGGAATAACCGTATGCAACAATGACCAACCATCCCAGATGGACCCAATCTGTACCGCCCTCGTCATCGGGCAAATAAGCCGCACCGATGTAATAGCAAACCTCCTGCTGCCGTCCTCACCATCGGGCAATAACCGCGCCGATGTGATATCAACCCTGTCCATAACAGTCTGGCCCCGGCCTCCGGAGGGGAACTCGTGGGGAGCGACCCACACGAGGAAAGCACCACCGGGCAATAACCGCGCCGGTAAAATAAGTACCAAAAGTAGGAGTAGGTCACAACTGTAAAGCCCCAGTGGAACACACCCTCCACTAAAGAAACACAACTCTCCCAATCTGATGCACAAATGAACATCCGGTCGATCGCCCAAAGTCCGCGACCGCCGCAATACCCCACAATCTAGAACCCGGTCTCACAACCGACCTCCGGTCAACCGCCCAAGATCCACGGTCGCCGCCAAAACCCATAAATCACAATCCAAGCCCCGGCTACACTAACCCCAACCCCTGCTCAAACCCGAGCAACCTGAACCACCTGACTAACGAAAAGGGGAAAAGAAGCACAGAAGGTTTCTCCTAAGTCAAGTTCCAGCATGAAAGTGTAGCGATAAAAGACGGCCTATCTAGATATCCATACAAGCATGTAATTGTCCTCAAAAGCGATAAAAGAAAGTATGACAAATAGTGGTTCCACATGTGTATCAATTAATAGCTCTGCATGGATATAACCATCAACATGCTAAAATCATGACTCAACCACACATGTCTATAATCCCTTATCCATGAAGATTCACCCAAGTGGTACCCGCACATAGATGTGTCACGCCCCGGCGTCGAAACTGCGACCCGGGCTCGCCAACAGATCCGCCGCCCATACGGGTAGCCCCGTATAGACGAAGCGACTAACCTGCAAAAGATCAACTATACCAAAACAGATATCAGAGCTGAAAGTAAAACTGCTGGAAATAAAAACTAAGTGTACAACTACACTCTCAAATAGTACAATCCAACCTCACCAAAATACAGACATCTCTCGAGCAGTAAAATAAATACAACTCTATACCTCACTACAAGTTCTCTCAACATGTACTCACAAAAGTAGTAAGGGTACATCTACTCTCAGGACGATGACTGGCAGGGAACTAGCGCGCGACTCCCTTACCTCGATCAGAAGAAGCAACACCAGGAGCAACAGGAACAGGAGTAGAAGTCCCTGTGGGAAAAAGACACCACGACGGGTGTGAGAACTACGTCCCAAGTAGTTCTCAGTGGGTGCCGCCAACAAGCCCGACGGTCTGCCCACTAAGTCTACTAGAGGCATAAAGTAACAATAATAATACTGAAATGAAAGGGCTGGAAAAGTAACTCTACAGCTACTATGCCTCTATCTAGATGCTCAAGAAAATGAAACAGATGGAAACATGATGCATCTACTAACACACACAATATACCCACCAAATCTATACTGACTGCCGCAAAGGGTCCAGTCAAACCTGCGCCCACCTACTGCCGCACATCCTCAACAGGACGGGTCTACCGTAGGGTGTCCGTGAAAACTGGCCCAGCCAGAGGGACGGCGTCGACAAGTCGCGATAGCAAGTAACAGGCCCAACTCCGGAGTGGCTCTCGAGGGGAGCGACCCCACCGAGGAAAGTATCCGCGTATCTCTGTCGAGCTCAAATATGGCTCATGCAGGCTAAAGTCCAAACCACGATCAACAAGATCGACCAACAACACCAACTCTCAACCACAAGCTGGAAGTCACACAGCTGGGGCCACCGTCCACCAGACGGCTCCCACAACAGACCACCAAACTCACCAGGAAGACCGACTCCATAAGGGTTCGGAAACCCGATAGACCGGTGCTAAGAACCCTATCAAACAAGAACAGACTCTAGGCTCCGACTATCGAAGTTCCCGATCCCTTATAGTTCGGGAAAGCAATAATCACAGTACAACTCGCAGAAGACACCAACAGGGCCCGAAAGTCCCGGGAGACCTACACCTACAACCCTATCAAACAAGAACAGGTTCCAGGCTCGGCCCCCGTGGCTTTCGTCCCGACAGAGGAACGGCCCCTAGAACCCAGACCACTCGAATCCTTTCGAGTGGGGAGATTTACAGGAAAAAGGTGACATTTGTTATTGAAAATCATTTCGATCTAGAAGAAATCCATATTTAATGATTTTAGTTCTTTTTAGGAAAACAATTAGAAAAATAAGTGTTTTACCCAAACCCCGAAGGGCTGATGCCTTTGTCCAATCAAACAAGAACAGACTCCAGCGGCCCTTCGATGCTTGGAAGAAAACCTTGGTAGACTAAAATCATGTGTATGTCGAAAAGGGCTCTGGGTTCTAGGTCCGGCTAACACTAATAAACTACTACCACTAACACAGTGGCGACAACCCCAAACAGGGGAAAACAAGACCTCCCGGGTTCACCGTTTAACCCAAACGGTTCCCGGTACAGACAAGCAATCCGCTACATCTACCAGACTCCACTCTGCTCCCAAGCACGAGTGCAAATGCAACCCACACTAATAAGAAGTCCCGACCGCTCGGCCCACTACCCGGGCGAGGATAACACTAAGTCCAGGAATGAAACATAATGTGTGGATGTCTAAACATAAATAACCCTAGCCCAAGTGAGGGTTTTCTACTAGTCTGGTTACACATGCAACATATGACAGGGGTGCTAGGTCAGGTTCCAAGAGAACAAATATTTAACATGATAGAAGGAAGTAAAAGATCACAAGATCAACAGATAATACTAGGAACAACAATTCCAACTTCTAGCATGCTACCCAAGTCCAATCCCTATCAAACATGATTCTATAACGATAGAATTAGAGCACAGTCCATAGATCTTGAAAGCAAAGCCACCCACCTGAAGACGCTGAACTGCCCGAAGCTCTACAGCTGAGAATACCCAAGAACAGCAACTCACAGTACGGTATGCCCAACTACAGTCCAAAATCCCACCTGGTATAACACAAGGTTACTAAAACACTTAATTCCCCAAAATCTGTCCAAAAAATCACTTGCTAAATTTCAGCTATACAGATGCTGAAATTTCACCTGTAGACAGAGCTCAGTAAATTCCAACAAAAATACCCCGGCGTTCCTCGCGTCGATAGCTTCGAAACAAGTACCTGCACGTCCAAAACGGAGCTTCCTACGCTGAGATAAAAATCCGGCAAGGGGAACACCCCAATCCAATCTGAACAGAATTTCTGTAACAAAGAACCACAGAAAAAGGAGGTTCTCACCTTCGTGAAAAATCCATAAAAATCTGTAAAAAATCCAGGAGATTCCTTGCGAGAAGTAGATGAATTTTGCCTCTTGAATCACCTCGATCCGAGATCTGTGCGCGAAGATATCCTCAAAGGAAGCTGCTGTCCTCACCAAAAGCTCACAGCAAAAGGGGTCCCAATGAGCACAAGAAAACACCTCGAAAAACGCGAAATCTGAAAATGCTCGTGAAACCCAAAATCGTAGCCTCACCTGTTACGAATCCAGCGGCGAAGAAATCGCTCAAAAAGATGGTCGGAGTAGGTCGGGAGAGCTCGTACACCGAAGAGCGACGGAAGAAACACCGAAGAAGGAGCGTCGCGCCGCGCCAAGAAAAAGGAAACCTCGAAGTGCGTGCCACCAAAAATCCCCAAACTCTGCAGATGGATGCGAAAATGTGTGGGGAACAACTTTGGTAAAGGGCTCTCCTCGGTTTGAAGCTCAGAAATGCCAAAAAAAGGCAAAGGAACGCGGCCTCGGGCTATATATAGGCCACAGGAAACAATTGAAGAAATACCAAGGGGGTCCCCACTTTCGGGCGCACCCGAACTTTCGGGCGCCCGAATTCGGGCGCAGGGCGAGTTACTGTAGCCGCCCGGAAAATCCTGGTGCGGCCACGTCACCCCAAAACAGGAAACAGCGGTGCGGGGGTCTTCGCTGCGCGCCACGTGGCCCTCCCGCGGTCAGCGGGGTAGGTACGGACCACCAACCGCGTGCCGACGCGTGGCGCACTCGAGTACGGCGACCACTCGCGTTGCGACGCGTGGCGCACTCGAGTGCGGCCGACAGCCGCGTCAGCGCCCCCCTGCGCGCGCTCCGTCCCGAGGCGGGACTTCACCCACACCGTGCACCGCGTAAGCTGAGCCCGCCACTCAGCAGCCGCCACGTGTCCCTGCGCCGGGTCTATGCACCCGCGCGGGGAACTCCGTGGACCGATCCCCCAGCGCCTGCCAATCGGAGGCCGAAACGTGGGTCCCGCGCAGAAATCCTGCACCGGCGTTCAAACCATGCACCAGCCGGTCAAATTCAGTGAACCGCGCATCACGAGCCCGCCAATCAGGCGGCGCCACGTGTCCATGCGCCGGGTCCGTGCACCCAGCCGCGCCCCTCTGTGGACCGAGCGCTGCGGACCGGCCAATCATGGGCCGCCACGTGGCAGCCGGCGGTCCACGGCCCCTCCCATGCACCGAAATTCAGCGAAAACTTCCGGGAGTCCGTTTTTGGGCATCCGGACTCAGAATCAAACAAGCAAATAGCCGTTTTCAAGCGTTTTTCCGCGCTGAATCTAAATCCAACCTCTGTTTGGCCCAAAACCATTTCGAAAATTCGGCAAATGCAGCCGAAGGCCAATCCAGCTGTGGATATCACACAGGGTCCATCAGTGGCATCCCTTTGACGCACTATGGGCCAGATACACCAACACTAGGTGTTCTACACCACGGTTCATGGGAGAAGCTACACGGGGGCCAGGGTCACCACATCCTCCCCCACTAAAAGGAAGTTTCGTCCCCGAAACAACAACACACCACAACAACAAAACAGAACAATCAAATCAACCAAAGAACACAAACACTAAACTAATAAGAAAGGTACGGCTCCACCAGCAGGAAAGTCATCAACCCCAACCCTCGATTTAGAAAACAGCTGAAATTAGCGAAAAGTTCAAAAATTTCGAAAGATCAGTGCCTTCGCCCCAATCAAACAAGAACAGGTTCGGGCACTGTCTCCATTTCTGGAGCAATCTTTCGGAGTTTTCGTCCAGTTCGTAAATTTCAGTACTAAGGCGAGAAAAGGGAGAGAAGTGTTGGTGCCGTTCCTGCTGTGGTAACAAAAACGAATGCTACCACTAACGAGACTCATAAGAACGCAACCCCTAGTCCAAAACGTCACAACTGCTCCTGAGGTGGCGTCAGTCCAAAGCCGCTGAAGCTGCTGCTGCTGGAAGGATACGCCGACAATCCGAGAAAACGAACTCCTCCAGTCCAACTCGCAGAAGGGTAACTGCTCTCAATCCATCATCAGTCGTAGCATTGCACCGCATCAACCAGTCCAACATGTGTGCTCAAACCAAGTCCTGAAGCTGTCCTTGAATCGTCACATCAGCCAGTGAAGTCCCAAGTCTCAACTACACTGATCCTACACCGCGAACCTCCTCGACTCGTAGGATACGGGGAAGAATCCAATTGCTAAAATATGTAGCCAAATTCCTAACCCACACCCATGCAAAGATGCTGATGCAGATGCTCAACTATTAATGCAGAAGAATGCAGCGGTAACGAAATGCTCAATTCAGCTAACTGAAATAAAATCATACCTGCCGCGACATGATCTGCTGCCGGAGTGTCCTCCGCCAGGACTGCATTAAACCGTCCACTGGGTGCCGAAGATCGTCGTCCCGCCTGTCTCGACGTCGTACCCCACTCTGTCTGACGGTGTACCGGAGGGGCTTCCGCTCCTTGAACTGGCAAGGGAGGTGCTGTAGCAAGGGGTCGCACTGACAAAACGGCCTGAGGGCAAGCTGCGCGGAAATGTCCTGACTCTCCACAGAGGAAACACCGCCCCCGTCTCTGATCACACTGCGACGGTGGATGGGGCCCGCCACAGATGACACACCGCTCCTGTCGCTGCTGCTGATGCTGCTGCTGCTGCGAGGGCCCACCAGATCTCCGGCGCCTACGAAACCCACGACCCTCAGGATGAGATCGTGGAGATCTCGGAGGTCGATGCCGACTAGACTGCCCCTCATCCATCGGCGACGGGCGCTTCGCCCCTGGAATCGCTATAGGGGCTGGAGCCACCTCTGCCATGACTGCCTCTCCAGACTCAACATATAACGCCTGCTCCATCGAAGCCTCCAAAGTCTGCAATCTGCGGGCGCGAACAAGCTGATAAATGCCCCGGCGCAGCCCCCGCTCGAACATGTAGATCCGGTGTGACTCGTCCCTGGCCACGTGAGGCATACTAGCCAACAGCTGATTGAATTCGGCTATATATACCTGCACGGGCCGATCTCCCTGACGGAGATTCCTCAGCTGCTCCTCTAATCTCTGCCGTACACTCTCAGGAAAGAAGGCCCCCAAAAGAAGACTGCGGAACTCCGCCCAGGGAAGAAGCTGCGTCCCTGGCGGACCAGCGGGTCGCACACGCCGCCACCAAGCCTCGGCGTTGCCTTCCAGATAATGCGCTGCCAAGAAGACCCGAAACCGATCCTCAACAAACAAACTCTCAAAGTGCCGCTCCATGGCCGTAACCCAAGTCTCGGCCTCCCACGGCTCAGCACCCAGACCAGAGAAACGAGGTGGATCGAACCGGCGAAACCTCATCAACAGATCCACCGCTGCACACTGCTCAGAAGAAGTAAAAGGTCCCGTCGACCCAGACGGTGGTCGGCACGGAACCGGCTCAACAGGAACTGCCGGTGCTGACGGAATCACAGGGGGCGCTGCAGCTGGCGAAGAAGGCACAGGCGAACTCTCAGGGGGTGCTACCACCGGCTGTGACCTCTGCTCTAACATAAAAATCATCCGACCCAAGGACTCCTCCTGGCGTCGGGAAGCCTCCTCCTGGCGCTGCGAGGCCTCCTCCTGGCGTCGCAAGGTCTCTGACAACTGAGCCATCTGAGCCCGAAGCTCCTGTACCTCACTCTGCTGACACTGTGCTGACTCCTCCTGCCCAGGCTCATCGGAGGGGGAAGGCTGAGAACGCGTCTGCACCCTGCGTCGGGGAGGCATCGTGCCCACCTGAAATCCACATGCAAACATCAGGACAAAACCAAACAACACTCGACCCAATCTAGCGAAAGTCTAAGACATGTCATCCTTTCCTTAGCATTATGTTGTCTGCAGCCAACATAATCGCTTAGGAGAATAAACATGCCAATCACTCATCCCGTCCCTTGGGAGAGGTATAAAACTCAATCAGGACTCTCGCTAACAGTCACGACTCTCACGTAGTCATCCTAATGTCCAACCACAAGCCTAGGGTTTCTAAGTCCATAATGACCTACAACCTAGGCTCTGATACCACCTAATCTGTCACGCCCCGGCGTCGAAACTGCGACCCGGGCTCGCCAACAGATCCGCCGCCCATACGGGTAGCCCCGTATAGACGAAGCGACTAACCTGCAAAAGATCAACTATACCAAAACAGATATCAGAGCTGAAAGTAAAACTGCTGGAAATAAAAACTAAGTGTACAACTACACTCTCAAATAGTACAATCCAACCTCACCAAAATACAGACATCTCTCGAGCAGTAAAATAAATACAACTCTATACCTCACTACAAGTTCTCTCAACATGTACTCACAAAAGTAGTAAGGGTACATCTACTCTCAGGACGATGACTGGCAGGGAACTAGCGCGCGACTCCCTTACCTCGATCAGAAGGAGCAACACCAGGAGCAACAGGAACAGGAGTAGAAGTCCCTGTGGGGAAAGACACCACGACGGGTGTGAGAACTACGTCCCAAGTAGTTCTCAGTGGGTGCCGCCAACAAGCCCGACGGTCTGCCCACTAAGTCTACTAGAGGCATAAAGTAACAATAATAATACTGAAATGAAAGGGCTGGAAAAGTAACTCTACAGCTACTATGCCTCTATCTAGATGCTCAAGAAAATGAAACAGATGGAAACATGATGCATCTACTAACACACACAATATACCCACCAAATCTATACTGACTGCCGCAAAGGGTCCAGTCAAACCTGCGCCCACCTACTGCCGCACATCCTCAACAGGACGGGTCTACCGTAGGGTGTCCGTGAAAACTGGCCCAGCCAGAGGGACGGCGTCGACAAGTCGCGATAGCAAGTAACAGGCCCAACTCCGGAGTGGCTCTCGAGGGGAGCGACCCCACCGAGGAAAGTATCCGCGTATCTCTGTCGAGCTCAAATATGGCTCATGCAGGCTAAAGTCCAAACCACGATCAACAAGATCGACCAACAACACCAACTCTCAACCACAAGCTGGAAGTCACACAGCTGGGGCCACCGTCCACCAGACGGCTCCCACAACAGACCACCAAACTCACCAGGAAGACCGACTCCATAAGGGTTCGGAAACCCGATAGACCGGTGCTAAGAACCCTATCAAACAAGAACAGACTCTAGGCTCCGACTATCGAAGTTCCCGATCCCTTATAGTTCGGGAAAGCAATAATCACAGTACAACTCGCAGAAGACACCAACAGGGCCCGAAAGTCCCGGGAGACCTACACCTACAACCCTATCAAACAAGAACAGGTTCCAGGCTCGGCCCCCGTGGCTTTCGTCCCGACAGAGGAACGGCCCCTAGAACCCAGACCACTCGAATCCTTTCGAGTGGGGAGATTTACAGGAAAAAGGTGACATTTGTTATTGAAAATCATTTCGATCTAGAAGAAATCCATATTTAATGATTTTAGTTCTTTTTAGGAAAACAATTAGAAAAATAAGTGTTTTACCCAAACCCCGAAGGGCTGATGCCTTTGTCCAATCAAACAAGAACAGACTCCAGCGGCCCTTCGATGCTTGGAAGAAAACCTTGGTAGACTAAAATCATGTGTATGTCGAAAAGGGCTCTGGGTTCTAGGTCCGGCTAACACTAATAAACTACTACCACTAACACAGTGGCGACAACCCCAAACAGGGGAAAACAAGACCTCCCGGGTTCACCGTTTAACCCAAACGGTTCCCGGTACAGACAAGCAATCCGCTACATCTACCAGACTCCACTCTGCTCCCAAGCACGAGTGCAAATGCAACCCACACTAATAAGAAGTCCCGACCGCTCGGCCCACTACCCGGGCGAGGATAACACTAAGTCCAGGAATGAAACATAATGTGTGGATGTCTAAACATAAATAACCCTAGCCCAAGTGAGGGTTTTCTACTAGTCTGGTTACACATGCAACATATGACAGGGGTGCTAGGTCAGGTTCCAAGAGAACAAATATTTAACATGATAGAAGGAAGTAAAAGATCACAAGATCAACAGATAATACTAGGAACAACAATTCCAACTTCTAGCATGCTACCCAAGTCCAATCCCTATCAAACATGATTCTATAACGATAGAATTAGAGCACAGTCCATAGATCTTGAAAGCAAAGCCACCCACCTGAAGACGCTGAACTGCCCGAAGCTCTACAGCTGAGAATACCCAAGAACAGCAACTCACAGTACGGTATGCCCAACTACAGTCCAAAATCCCACCTGGTATAACACAAGGTTACTAAAACACTTAATTCCCCAAAATCTGTCCAAAAAATCACTTGCTAAATTTCAGCTATACAGATGCTGAAATTTCACCTGTAGACAGAGCTCAGTAAATTCCAACAAAAATACCCCGGCGTTCCTCGCGTCGATAGCTTCGAAACAAGTACCTGCACGTCCAAAACGGAGCTTCCTACGCTGAGATAAAAATCCGGCAAGGGGAACACCCCAATCCAATCTGAACAGAATTTCTGTAACAAAGAACCACAGAAAAAGGAGGTTCTCACCTTCGTGAAAAATCCATAAAAATCTGTAAAAAATCCAGGAGATTCCTTGCGAGAAGTAGATGAATTTTGCCTCTTGAATCACCTCGATCCGAGATCTGTGCGCGAAGATATCCTCAAAGGAAGCTGCTGTCCTCACCAAAAGCTCACAGCAAAAGGGGTCCCAATGAGCACAAGAAAACACCTCGAAAAACGCGAAATCTGAAAATGCTCGTGAAACCCAAAATCGTAGCCTCACCTGTTACGAATCCAGCGGCGAAGAAATCGCTCAAAAAGATGGTCGGAGTAGGTCGGGAGAGCTCGTACACCGAAGAGCGACGGAAGAAACACCGAAGAAGGAGCGTCGCGCCGCGCCAAGAAAAAGGAAACCTCGAAGTGCGTGCCACCAAAAATCCCCAAACTCTGCAGATGGATGCGAAAATGTGTGGGGAACAACTTTGGTAAAGGGCTCTCCTCGGTTTGAAGCTCAGAAATGCCAAAAAAAGGCAAAGGAACGCGGCCTCGGGCTATATATAGGCCACAGGAAACAATTGAAGAAATACCAAGGGGGTCCCCACTTTCGGGCGCACCCGAACTTTCGGGCGCCCGAATTCGGGCGCAGGGCGAGTTACTGTAGCCGCCCGGAAAATCCTGGTGCGGCCACGTCACCCCAAAACAGGAAACAGCGGTGCGGGGGTCTTCGCTGCGCGCCACGTGGCCCTCCCGCGGTCAGCGGGGTAGGTACGGACCACCAACCGCGTGCCGACGCGTGGCGCACTCGAGTACGGCGACCACTCGCGTTGCGACGCGTGGCGCACTCGAGTGCGGCCGACAGCCGCGTCAGCGCCCCCCTGCGCGCGCTCCGTCCCGAGGCGGGACTTCACCCACACCGTGCACCGCGTAAGCTGAGCCCGCCACTCAGCAGCCGCCACGTGTCCCTGCGCCGGGTCTATGCACCCGCGCGGGGAACTCCGTGGACCGATCCCCCAGCGCCTGCCAATCGGAGGCCGAAACGTGGGTCCCGCGCAGAAATCCTGCACCGGCGTTCAAACCATGCACCAGCCGGTCAAATTCAGTGAACCGCGCATCACGAGCCCGCCAATCAGGCGGCGCCACGTGTCCATGCGCCGGGTCCGTGCACCCAGCCGCGCCCCTCTGTGGACCGAGCGCTGCGGACCGGCCAATCATGGGCCGCCACGTGGCAGCCGGCGGTCCACGGCCCCTCCCATGCACCGAAATTCAGCGAAAACTTCCGGGAGTCCGTTTTTGGGCATCCGGACTCAGAATCAAACAAGCAAATAGCCGTTTTCAAGCGTTTTTCCGCGCTGAATCTAAATCCAACCTCTGTTTGGCCCAAAACCATTTCGAAAATTCGGCAAATGCAGCCGAAGGCCAATCCAGCTGTGGATATCACACAGGGTCCATCAGTGGCATCCCTTTGACGCACTATGGGCCAGATACACCAACACTAGGTGTTCTACACCACGGTTCATGGGAGAAGCTACACGGGGGCCAGGGTCACCACAAGATGTGTCGTAATGTCCTAACAATCAATCCATTTAACCCGCTTTCATAAAATCTATGTGCTAACATGGCATGTTAATTATTATTATTAAAATATCCCAGAAATCATGTTCCCACATACTATGTCCACCAAATTAAACTCACATAAATTATCCACCTATGCATGTCACATATCCTCCAGTAAAACCACTAACCGGATAAATCATCTTGATCAAATATAATAAATAATTCCACATGCAAGGTTAAGTGCTAACAAAGTAATCCATGATTCCACACAAGTATGAATAAGTCCCAATTAAGAATTCAATTATGTGTCCCACATAGTGATGCTCTAATAACATTTGCAACATTATATGCTCATGAGAATAGTAATTATCAATCATAATGCTCCAAGGATGATCACTCTAATATTTCTAGTGAGTAAGTCAGAAAAGAGGGATATAGCAACCACCCACCTGAAGTGCAACTGTCCAAATCCGTACAGCTGAAAATACCAAAAACTCCAAATCCTTGCTCCCACAAATTCAGCACACCCGTAATACTCCTGGTACAATACAAAGTCCACTAAATACACTTAGGCTCCCAAATATTACTCTTATAATCACATACAACATCTGTCTCAAAACTGTTAAATTATGACCTGCAGAAAGTGCCCAGGAAATTCCAAGAAAAATATCATGGCGATCCTCGCGTCGATAGCTTCGCAACGGTACCATGCACGCCCAAATCTGAGTTCGGTAAGTCAAGATATAAATTCGGCAAGGGGTACACTCATACAAAAATCTGTGCTAAAAACTGTGCACTGTTCACTGAGAAAACAGTGATTTTCACCTCGAAATAATTCTCTGGAAAATCCAAGAAAAATACGAGCGCGTTCCTTGCGATCCGTAGATGAAAAAGTTGTACAAGCTCGTCTCCGTCTGACGCTCGTGCGCGAAGATACGGCCAAAATACCCCGCTGCTGTCAAGGAACTCCACACAGAAAAAGGGGTCACTGTTTGCCTCGGGATCCGTGCCAAAACCTCGAAATAGGAAAGTACGACCAAAACAAAAGATGAAGCCCTACCTCTTACGAGTCTGTCAGCGCAAGAATCACAGAGAAATAGTCTTGGGGTAGCCCAGGGGAGCTAAAACACTGCCGCTGCGCCGAAGAAGAACACAGGAATGCAACGTCACGCCGCGCCGTAAAATAGAGAACCTCGGGATGCGTGCTCCTAAAATCCCAAAACTTTGCAGGTGGATCCAGAACTTGAAGATGAAGAAATCTTCTTAAGGGTGCTCGGGCAGAGGAGGCTCGAAAAGGGGAGAAAAGGGGAGAAGAAAGAGGCTCGGGCTGCTATTTAAAGGCCCCAAAAAAACAATTGAAGAAATACCGAATGGGTCCCCAGAATCGGGCGCCCGAAAAATTCGGGCTGCTACAGTAATGGGCCCGGCCTATTACTGTGCAGGCCCGAACTCACCACGGCCTGCCATGTGGCCCGCCACACGGCCCACCCGCGCCCCGTGCGCCCGGTGCACGAGCGCCAGCCAATGGCGGCGCGCCACGTGGCCCTGGCGACGGTGCACCGCGCACGTCGCGCGCCTGCCCCGCCCATACGGCCACCTGCCCCGCCGTACGGCCACCTGCCCCGGTCAACCACTCCATTCCTTGCGTGGACTGCGCGCACCACACCGCACCAATAACCACCTGCCACGTGTCCACCCGGTTCACCGTGCACCCGGGCCCAAATTCCGTGGACCGCGCCTGCTGCGCCGGCCAACAAGAAAGCGCCACGTGGCCCGCTCCCGGCGCACGCCCTCCGTGGTGGACCGCGCTCCTGCCCGCGCCCTCAGTGCCTGCCCACGGCCGCTAGCCGCCTGCCCGGGCGCCCTCCGCCACCTTCCGCCGCTGCCCGCCGCCGCCGGCGATCGCCGGAAACACTGTTCCGGCGTGAACAGTAACCGATGCACAAAAAAAACAAGTAGGTAGTCCATCTTGACCGTTTTCGCGCGCTGAATCCGAATTTGATGTCCGATTTTCCAAATTCCAACTCTAAAAACTGCCGAATGCACCCGGAAAAGTATTCTTGGCCCAAATTTCGCGCTAAGCCCACATTTAATATCCGTTTCGCGCGAAACCACCTCTAAACATCCGACGGGGTCAGACGATCACCCACATGATCCAATAAAGCTCGAGGTTCAACACTTGTGTCCAATCATGCACCAACACCTCCCGAAACACAGTACAGGCTTGTCACGCCCCGGGGGTCGCGATCAGCGGAAAGGAAGAGTTAATAATTTTTTTTTTTTTGAAAAGTCAGTCCTCCCCGGCGCGTGCCCAGACCCGCCGCATATACAGGTTTACTCGAAAATCGGGCAGAGTCTCCTCTGTATATGCACGGCGTCGCGGCTATTCCAACATCTCAACACAAGTATTCGATTAATCACAACAGTCAGAGTATTCAAACAACAGTGTAAATTAAACAGAGTGCCCGTCGGCGATCAAGTTGAAAGCATAAACTCACGTTTTGAAAACAGGCCCACACGACCCAAGGTTTTGAAAACGTTTTGAAAAGATGCCATAAATCCACAGGGTTTGGAAAACGGGTCCACTCGACCCGAGGTTTTGAAAGCAGTTTAGAAAAATCTCATAAATCCACATGGTTTAGAAACGGGTCCACCCGACCCGAGGTTTTGAAAACAAGTTTTCGAAGCCCTTTTTGTTTCTTTGCTAGTTATTTTACTTTGGAAAGGATTAGCCAGACGGGGTACATAAAACAGTCCATAATGCCAACCGAAACACCAGTAGTCAACATCCACATCGACCCCACGAGGGTATCGCGAACCACACAGTAGTCTACAGTACTGAATGAAAATGCAAGGAATAAGAAAGGAGAAAACAAACTAGAGCTCCTCACAGCCCGACCGCTCTCGTCCCGGCCTCACCGCCGCCTAGCGCTCACCCCTGGATGAACCTGTCACGGAGTGGGTAGTCAGCGACATGCGATAGTAGTAATATGCAGGAAAGAAAGTCAAACCTAACAGTAAAACTATCTGGGGCAACCACTCGACTCCCCGGAAGAGTGAAACGCGAACATACACGGAACCCCTGCAACATCTGCACCGTCGGTAACACCTATACACCTTGATCTCGTCGGTCACCTATCCCGACAGATCACACCGCTCACACCTTGGGGCACCTGACCTCGTCGGACACCTATCCCGACAGATCGCACCTTCTCCCCCACCTTTTGATGCCTCAAACCCCACACCTACGGGGGCCCCCCACCACTTCACCTTGTGGGGTAACACGGGTCGAAGACCGCTTTCCCCGGAAAAGAGCACCCTTGCGGTGGCCAGACCGCGGGTGCGCGTGTCGCAACCACGAGCACAGTAACCAAAGTACCGAACATATCGCATCCATATAGAGGCCGTCCACGTTAGTATTTCAAATATGCAGTTAAACAGTTATCCAAAAACACCGAGTCTACACTTAGTCTCAAAGGAAACCCACCTTTTACGTTGTCGCGCTGTTGGTCGCCTCTAGGTTCTTTCGGTGTCTCGGTGTGCCCGCCTGGACCTACACGAACCTGTCACACCGGAGTTAGCCACTCCAACATCCCAAGGTACACAAGTAAAGGAGACGCGGAACACCCAGCCCTCCTGGTCGACTACGGCCACGCCCCGCCAATTCGGCGAAGGTGGCGGCGTCCCCGGGTGAATCCGACAACCGCGGGCGGTCCTCCCCCGGCTCCCGCGGAACCCACCGGCCTCACCGTCTCCCCGCTGCCCGCATGCGGGGCTTTCCGCATGCGGGTCCGCGGTCGGGCCCGGCCTCCCACGCGGATGGGCGGGCAGCCACCCGCATGCGGGTTTGCCCGCGTGCGGGCTGCGCGCCTCCCAGCCCCGCGCGGCTGGGCGGGCGCCCACCCGCATGCGGGTTTGCCCGCGTGCGGGCTGCGCGCCTCCCCAGCCCCGCCGCGCGGCTGGGCGGGGCGCCCACCCGCATGCGGGTTTGCCCGCATGCGGGCTGCGCGCCCCCAGCCCCCGCGCGGCTGGGCGGGGCGCCCACCCGCATGCGGGGTTGCCCGCATGCGGGGCTGCGCGCCCCCAGCCCCCGCGCGGCTGGGCGGGGCGCCCACCCGCATGCGGGGTTGCCCGCATGCGGGGCTGCGCGCCCCCCGGCCCCGCGCGGCCGGGGCGGCATGCCGTCCGCATGCGGGTATTTCCCCGCATGCGGCTCCGTCCACGCCGGACTCCGGCGATGCCCTCGCCCATCTTCCTCGTCTACTCCGATCAAGAACACGAAACAAGAAGCGGGAAAACATAAAACCCTAACGTGCTCACCTTGATAGCCTGAGAGGAGGATGATCCGGTCCTATGGGGTCGGCTCCAAAGGATGTATGGTCGTCTCCCTCTCCTTCCTTGATCTCGCCGCTTGGATCCTCCGCACGATCGGTGAGGGAGAGGGTACGGTTGGGGGGGGGTTTTTTGGACTCCTCGTCTGCGCTCGTATCGTGCCCTAGAGTGAGGAGGGTTGAGATGGATATACAGGTCCGAGCGATTAGAAGGGGGGGAAAAATAAACGAACCCGTTTCAAGTCAAAATAAACCAAAACCAAAGGGTCGGGTTCGAACCGGGTTCCGGTCTGCCTGGTACCCCGCGTTGATCACCTGAACTAACCGTCACCTTCAGGAATTTATTCCGGGAGATTCCGGAGTCAGAATCCAAAACCGATTTCGCCGGCGGACTCCGTTTCGCGAGCTTTATTGACTAAAAATACTCGCGAGCCCCGACGATCTGTCCAGAAACACAGAAATATTAAACCCCCTTCCCGGACCCCTGAGCGAAAGCAATTATGCAATAACAAAAGTAGACCCACGAACGGAACCATAACATTTTTAAACCGGCGGAATACTACACCACTCACCTTTTTAAAAACGAGCTTCGTCCTCGAAGCTCAAACTGGATCTCGGAAAAAGGTAGGGATAGCCCTCCCTCATCTTGGATTCTAGCTCCCACGTCGCTTCCCGCTCTTCGTGGTTGTTCCAGAGCACCTTTACATAGGGGATGACTCGGTTTCGGAGCGCCTTGCTCTCTCTCGCTAGGATTCGCACCGGGGCTTCCTCGAAGCTTAGGTCCTCCTTCAATTCGAGTGTCGAGACGTCCAGGACATGCGATGGATCGGGAAGGTATTTCTTGAGCATCGAAACGTGGAACACGTCGTGAATCCGGCTGAGGTTCGGCGGTAGGGCGAGGCGGTAGGCCACTGGGCCAATGCGCTCCAGGATCTCGAACGGCCCCACAAACCGTGGGCTCAGCTTGCCCTTCAGCCCGAAGCGCTTGAATTCCTCTGGACGGCGAGACTCGCAGAAACACGTGTTCTCCCACCTGGAATTCTAGGTCCCGGCGTCTCCGATCTGCGTAGCTCTTTTGCCGACTTTGGGCGGTCAGTAGGCGCTTTCTGATAAGGCGAACCTTCTCTTCGTTTCTTCCACTAAGTCGGGTCCCAAGAACTTTCGTTCTCCTAAGTCGTCCCAACAGATCGGAGATCGGCAGCGTCTGCCGTACAAGGCCTCTTAGGGTGCCATCTGGATGCTGGCCTGGTAACATGTTTTGTAGGCGAATTCGACGAGGGGTAGGTAACGCTCCCAACCGACCCCCCAGTCCAGCACACAGGCTCGCAGTAGGTCCTCCAGCGTCTGAATCACTCGCTCCGACTGTCCGTCCGTTTGGGGGTGGAAGGCCGTGCTGAATTGTAACTTGGTCCCCAAGGCCTGCTGTAGGCTCTGCCAGAACTTCGAAACAAAGCGTGTGTCTCTATCCGATATGGATCGATGCCGGCACTCCGTGCAGTCTCACGATCTCGCTGAGGTAGACTTGGGCCAACCGCTCTCTAGTCCAGGTTGTGTGAATGGGTAGGAAGTGCGCTGCCTTGGTTAGCCGGTCAACAATGACCCAGATCGCGTCGTGCCCCTGGTTGTGAACGTGGGAATCCCCAGTGACGAAGTCCATGGTGATCTGATCCCACTTCCACTC
>JAQOTM010000696.1:51650-112421 GCA_029168755.2 Tillandsia fasciculata | reverse complement strand
AAACCATCTTGTAAGTGATCAAAGTCAATTTCTCTCTCTGGAAGAAAAGTGGAAGCCGATCCGGATCGGGGTAAGTGATCCGGATCCCGAACGCAGGATCTTCCTGCGGGTAGCCGATCCGGATCACAATCACGATCCGATCCGGATCACGGCTAGGGGTTTATAAGAACAAAGAGATTTCGATTTCTTTTACCCTAATCTTTTGTTTTCAAGCCTCTAGAGTTTCTCTCTCTAGATTTCTTGCATCTTGGAGCTTCCAAACTCAAAGTTCTTCGATTACAAGTAAGTTTTGTTGATCAAATCTCGGTTTTTCACATTTTTATGGTTTTTCATCAAACGTGAGTTGAAAACTTGGATCTTTTTCGTTTGTGAATGGTTTTTGATCAAATTTCTTTTGAAATAAGGACTCTGGGTCAATTAGTTTTGCGTTTATGCTGGATTTTTACCTGATTAACGAGTTTTTAGGCTTCGATTTCTAAAAATTCTGTTTTAGGGCATAAAAGAGGAATTTTTGAAAATCATGGGATTGATCTATTTTTAAAATTCTTTTTGGAAAACTAATTTGATTCTTGGCTTCTCTACATGATTATGATTGTCTAGGTACAATTTTCAAATTTTTCAAAATTGACGATTTTTCATGTGTTCTTGAGTTGGCTCTTCACAGGACACTTTCTCCAAAACTCATAGCACCCGGTTCAATGGCTCTCTCTTGGTTCTTTCTGTGTTAGTCACTATGGTGCACACGAGTATATCTGTTAAAACGGAACAGGATGATTCAACTCAATCAAGACGAAGGACGCAGAGGAAGAGAGCTCAGACTATGATGAAGAAGAATGGGATGAATTCTTCAAAGATGTTCAACGAAAAATTGATGAGGAGGACAGAAAATTTACCAAAGGAAAAAGACTAATGAAATCAGCCTCAACAACCAAACAGTATACGAGAAGGAAAAATGTCCAAAGGAGTGCGAGTCAGCAAAGTGGGCCTCTCACCAGAGCACGCTCACTTTCTGGAATTCTTCAAACTGAATCTCCATGGGTTACGGGAATGAATGCACCATCTGCATCCACACAGCACCCATCACACTCGAAGAAAGGGACTACAGACACAGATGAATTGGAACTGCTTCGTCAGGAACAGCGAAAACTTTTTGCTGCACAAGAAAGAATGTCGACAGAACTTCAGCAACTCTCCTCTCAGCACAAGAAGATCAAGAAAAAGTATTCAAACATTTCGAAACTGTTCAAGGGGATTTTGAACAAGCTGAGCTGTACCAGTTCAGATTCATCAGACTGAGCAGGACCTTCTGTTCATTTTTTTTTATGGCTTTACTCTCTTGCAGACCTTGCTTCTTAGTTTTTTTTTTTTTTTGGGACTTAGTTTTTGTTCTAACTTGTAGTTTAGTTCTCAGGTTGTGCATATTGATAGAACTTTTTTTAACTCTCCTTACATATTGTAGCTCTTGCTACGTTTTGGCTTTGTTTTGTGACAAAAAGGGGGAGAGAGCGTTAGAGAGAAAGAACTTTGAACAATGATGAACAGTTGACAATGATGTAAATTTGGTGTGAATATCAAGGTAAGTATGTCTTCAACTCAACTTTGGTTTTTCTCTTGTGTTTTGTGACATGCCTCTATACTAACTATTCGACTAACTATTTGGGCATGTAATATGACTAACAAGTTGATGTTGGACTAATTTTTGTGACATTTGGTTTTTGAATGCTTAGAAGATATGTTGGTCCTTATCTATGATTCTCTTACATATCTGAATTCTTCATATGTCATGATGAGAATAAACTCTATCTCTGTATTTGGTTTTGTATGATTCAATTCTTGAGGTATCTAACGATTTCTTTTGTCAAGAATGATTTCTTTGTGCAGAGATTACAGATGTCTAAGTCTAGAGTCTGTCTTAGGAGTTTATCTCATGTTTTTAATTACTGGATCTCTTTTGTAAATTTTGTTGTATGGTGATAGCAACAAATACTTTTTGAATTTTCTTTTGTGGATTTGTGTTTTGTCACGAAACCGCCAAAGGGGGAGATTGTTACGGAATTTGAGTTGGCGTATTTCGTGAATGTATTAAGTCTTGAAGATTGAAGATGAAAGAACTTTGGATCGTATACCTCAATCTCAAGAAAGAAGAATTCAAAGGGATCAGGTACGTTTAACTAAAGATTTTTGATGATCCGAATACTTCTTATAGTGTAGAAACACCTGGAAGAATTTTTAATTGCTTAAACATCAAAAACTGAACATGGGACATGTTCAGGATCCGGATCGGACTCGGCAATCCGGATCCCGAAGGGTGTTTGTTCATACACTGGTTCAATCCGGATCGCAGCATCCTCTGATCCGGATCCCGAACACTTGTTTTACCTGTTTGCTTCCTCGATCCGGATCAGGGCTTGCAATCCGGATCCCGAACATTGATGTTCTGGTAAAACTGTATGAACGATCCGGATCGGACTTTGTGATCCGGATCCCGAACTACCATTTTTCTGGAAATCGTCTTTCTTGCTTCTGCAATCCGGATCGCCAATTCCAATCCGGATCGCCGTCGGTAAAAATCTCCAGAAAAGGCAGTTTTTGTTTCCTATCTTCTTCCAATGGTTTCTAACCTATAAATAGGCCCTGTATTCATTTCTAGGGCATCCGCTATTACAGAGAAAAATAGCCGAAAAGAAAAATCCACATATATAGAGAAGAAAGGAAATCAATAGATTTATTCTATGTTTCTTCATCTATATTGATTGATTTGATTCTAGGTTTTCCATACTCACATTCTGAGTAGAATCAAATAATGAATACTTAGATGGTATTTCCGATCTATCTTTAATCTAAGTATTCGGCGGATCATCACCACCCAAAACAAACAACGATTTACCCCAAATCGGCGCGTGGACTCGCGTGGCCTTGTGGATTCAAGGTGTAACTACGTTCGTGGATTCGAAGCGTGGTATTGGGTGAAGACCGTGGATTCGGTCGGACGTCGTGGACTCGACGTTGGACGCTGTGGACTCAGCGTTGGGCGCGGATCGTGGATTCGAGAAGCGTCGTGGAGCGAGCGGGAAGATCTACTAGGAGCGTATGGTAAAAGGTTGAGTCGTCTGTGAGTACGCTATATCACCTTGTACGTGTTTAATTCTAGTGGATTTCGCCGTGTTATCGGTCCCGTGGTTTTTTACTCCGGTTTGGAGTTTTTCCACGTAAAAATCTTGCGTGTTCTTTTATTTTTCCGCATTGGGTTTATTTGCGCAATGATTTTTTGAGTGTTTATTGTTTACACCTATTCACCCCCCTCTAGGTGTTTTTTCCCCTATTTAGATCCATATTAACATAACCCAACAACTGCGTCGCGAGGACCGTAGTCAGGACTCTTGGTTTTTATCTCATTTTCCTTTACGCTTTAAGTAGTTAATTTGCTTGTGGATTACTTTAGTCGTGGACACGTATTAGTTAGCTCTGTGGATGAGATGTACCCTTATGCTTTTGATACTTTTAGTGGTGTTTTCTTACGCGGCATGTTTCCACAATAAACTAATTGATTGCGAAAATATTTTCTCAAAACGAAGTGCCGTGTGGGCACGGATTTTACAAACGCTGGGTTTTATCCTTTCCAAACGTTGACGCCGCTTTATAAACTGGTTTTGCATGGTGATGTATGTCTACTATATGGTTGATGGTTGATGTTGATGTGGTTGGTTGAAATTCGATGTTATAATTGAATTGCATGTTGTAAATGAGACGCCGTGCATATACAAAGGAGACTCCGTCCGTTGGCGGAGAGAACTTGTGTATGTGGCGGTCTGGCACGCACCGGGGATGAGGTTTATATCACCTTATTAAGAAAAAAAAAATAGACACGCAATTTTCCGCTTTAATTGACTCAAAAACCCCCGGGGGCGTGACAGCGCCACTGAAATCGCTGCCACTAATGATACTGCAACTTAGTGGTCTCAGGAGGAGAGCACAGTCGGGCTGCCCGCTGATCCAACAACTGTGTCACCCAAACCAGCAGCCCACTCCGCCGCTGATAAAACTCAGACAATCCAGTCGCCTGGGCCCGGAGCTCTCTGACCTCAATTCGGGTATCCGGCCCAAACTAACCGCTCAGGCACCACAACTGCCACAGGATGTACACAGGTCAAAACTCAGCGTCGGGGAGACACCGCTCACCACGACAAAACAACACATCGGCACAAAATAAACACTCGACCCAATCCAGCGAAAGTCTAGGGCATGTCACCCATTCCACAGTATTATGTTGTCTGCAGCCAACATAATCACTTAGGAGAATAAACATGCTGATCACTCATCCCATCCCTTTGAGAGGTATAAAACTCAATTAGGACTCTCGCTAAAATCATGACTCTCACGAAGTCATCCTATGGTCCAACCACAAGCCTAGGGTTTCTAAAGTCCACCATGACCTACATCCTATGTTACGGAATTTGAGTTGGCGTATTTCGTGAAAGTATTATGTCTTGAAGATTGAAGATGAAGAAACTTTGGATCATATACCTCAATCTCAAGAAAGAAGAATTCAAAAGGATCAGGTATGTTTAACTAAAGACTTTTTGTGATCCGAATACTTCTTGTAGTGTAGAAACACCTGGAAGAATGTTTTATTGCATAAACATCAAAAACTGGACATGGGATATGTTCAGGATCCAGATCGGGCTCGGCAATCCGGATCCCGAAGGGTGTTCGTTCATACACTGTTTCAATCCGGATCGCAGCATTTCATGATCCGGATCCCGAACACTGGTTTTACCTTTTTGCTTGCACGATCCGGATCAAGATTTGCAATCCGGATCCCGAACGTGATGTTTGGTGAAACTGTATGAACGATCCGGATCGGGGACTTCGATCCGGATCCCGAACTAGCATTTTTCTGGAAATCGTCTTCCTTGCTTCTGCAATCCGGATCGTCTAATTCCAATCCGGATCGCCGTCCGTAAAATCTCCAGAAAAGGCAGTTTTTTGATCCTTATCTTCTTCCAATGGTTTCTAACCTATAAATAGCCCTTTATTCATTTTCTAGGGCAACCGAAAAATACGACCGAAAAGAAAAAATCCACATATAGAGAAGAAAGGAAATCAATAGATTTAATTCTATGTTTCTTCATCTATATTGATTGATTTGATTCTAGGTTTTCCATACTCAGATTTTGAGTAGAATCAAATCAATGAATACTTAGATGGTATTTCCGATCTATTTCTAATCTAAGTATTCGGCGGATCATCACCACCCAAAAAAACAACGATTTACCCAAAATCGGCGCGTGGACTCGCGTGGCCTTGTGGATTCAAGGTGCAACCGCTCTCGTGGATTCGGAGCGAGGTACGTTCGTGGATTCGAAGCGTGCTATTGGGTGAAGACCGTGGATTCGGTCGGACGTCGTGGACTCGACGTTGGACGCTGTGGATTCAGCGTTGGGCGCGGATCGTGGATTCGAGAAGCGTCGTGGAGCGAGCGGAGAAGATCTACTAGGAGCGTATGGTAAAAGGTTGAGTCGTCTGTGAGTACGTTATATCACCTTGTACGTGTGTTAATTCTAGTGGATTTCGCCGTGTTATCGGTCCCGTGGTTTTTTACTCCGGTTTGGAGTTTTTCCACGTAAAAATCTTGCGTGTTCATTTATTTTTCCGCATTGGGTTTTATTGCGCAATGATTTTTTGAGTGTTTATTGTTTACACCTATTCACCCCCCTCTAGGTGTTTTTTCCCCTATTTAGATCCATATTAGTATAACCCAACAAGTGGTATCAGAGCGGGAATAGGGTTGTAAACAATGGTTGAAGGTGGAAACATCAATCGACCCCCTTTCTTTGATGGAACAAATTATGCGTACTGGAAAGTACGGATGAAAGCCTTTTTAATTTCCATCGACGAAAGGGTGTGGCAATCAATTGAATTAGGATGGTCTAATCCAACTGAAATATTTCTGATGTTCGCACCTTAAAACCTAGGTCGAAATGGACCAAGGAAGAGATAGATTCATCTTCTTACAATGGCAAAGGAATTAATGCTCTATTTAATGCTTTGTCACAAACAGAGTTCTCTCGCGTCTCGGCATGTGAGACTGCGAAAGAAATCTGGGATGTTCTTCAAGTTACGCATGAGGGAACTAACCTTGTGAAGATTCAGAAACTGCAAATGCTTACGAGCAAGTTTGACTCTATCTCTATGGCAGAAAATGAATCTTTCACTGACTATTACACACGATTGCAAGACATCGTAAACTCATGTGCTAACTTGGGAGAGAAGATTCCAGAATTTAAAGTTGTAAGAAAAATTCTAAGAACTCTTCCTGAACGATTTCGCCCGAAGGTCGCAGCCATTGAAACAATTAAACACCCGGACGAAATGCGTGTAGAAGAATTAGTTGGTGCTTTACAAACTTATGAAATGACATTTCCTACTAACTATTCTTCTGGAAAGGCATCCTCTTCTAAGTCTTCAGGTTATGCATTGAAATCAACTAAAAGAAGAAGACGCGGATTCATCCTCCTCGGACGATGACGAGAACCTATCTATGGAGGACTTTGAGAAGCAGCTCGCTCTCTTGACAAGGAAGTTTCGCCGCAACTTTCGAAGGGGTAATTCAAGCAAAACTCCATCCTTCGGAAAGTCGAAGAAAGGCAAAGGTTCTTCAAGCTACAAGTCAAGAAAGCAAGAGAACTTCTCAAAGGATAAGAAAAGTTCAGAGGGACAAGTTCAGTGCTTCAAATGTCGAGGCTACGGCCACATTGCAACGGAGTGTCCCAACAAGAATCCGGCAAAGAAGAAGGCGATGCAAGTCGTTACTTGGGATGACAACTCCACGTCAAATGAGTCATCCTCAAGTGATGAAGAAGACAACGCGACAGCTTTCCACGCGTCCACCTCTTCACCCTTCATGTGCTTAATGGCAAGTACATCCGATTCCTGTCCAACTCCTCCCTGTTGAAAAGATTGCAACGGACGATGAATCGAGCAATTCTGAAGGTGAAGATTTTGCTCTTGCCTACCATAAGCTTTTGAGGGATTCAAAGAAACTGGCAAAGCAAAACCGGGGTTGAGAGGGAGATTGCAGGATCTCGAAGAAGAAGCAAAAAGGGTAACTTCTCTCTCAAACGATCTTGAAGTGGAAAGGGATAATTAGTCAAAGCAAATGTTTCCCTTCAAGAGTCCAATGAGCTTCTCGAGAAAGAACATACAAATATGGTGGACAAAGCGAATTACTTCTTGAAGCTCTACGGCGAGGCTCGACAGGAAAAATGGAAATGACAAAGACCATACTCCAACTAAAGGATGACTTACAGAGATTTTCTTCTGGAAGGAGTAAGTTGGACAGGCTTCTTGGTCTTGGTCAAACAAATAAGTTCGGCCTCGGATACACTCAAACTGGAGACATTCCAAGTTCGAGTGGGACAGTATTTGTGCCTCAGTCGGTATCTCCTCCTCCGACACCGGAATTCACGACAAGCAACGACAACAAGCCTACTTCATCCTCCTCGGGATCGTCAAGAACTAAGGTATGTTTTCGTTGTGGCATTTCAGGGCACATAAGGAGAAATTGCAAGACGGGAGCCAAACGCACACCTCAAGCACCTCTTGCAATGACTACCAAAAGGTGATTCCTCGAAAATCAACTGCAAATCTTTGAAGGAAAAGAGCCTTGGTAGTTCACCGCTCAAGACGACATCATCAAGGAGCAGCAATTCTTCAACAAGACGCTTTCACCTAGGAGAATCAACTTCACGACCATTACCGACGCATTCCAAAAAGGTTTGGGTGCGCAAAGGTGAAATTTTCCCCTGTCTTGTTACCAATGTTTCCTTGCATGCATATGATAGTTCGTCTTGGTATCTGGATAGCGGGTGTTCCCGTCATATGACCGGTGACAAAAACTGTTTTCAAACTTTGAGAAAATCTCCGGAGGACTTGTTGTTTTCGGAGATGGTCGGTCTTCCAAAATTGTTGGAAAGGGAACGGTAGCTATTCCAGATGGCCCGGTTTTGAAAAATGTGTTATTTGTTCATGGCCTTAAGACTAACCTCATAAGCATAAGTCAACTTTGTGATAATGGTTATTCAGTTAATTTTTCATCTGATAAATGTACTGTAACTGACAAGACCATGCTTTCTTTTTAAAAGGGGTTAGATCAGAAAACAATTGTTATGTAGTTCCTACTAAATTTCTGAAAAATGTAACCTAGCATCTTTGAAAAATGAAACACTTTGGCATGAAAGGCTAGGTCACATAAACTTTAAGGAACTTGCTAGAATTTCAAACAAAGATGTGGTCAAGGGGGTTCCTAAACTTTCTTTTGAACAAAACATTGTGTGTGGCGGTTGCCAAAAGGGAAAACAGTCTAGGACTGCACACAAGAACTTGAACCACATAGGTACAAAACGGCCTTTGGAACTTTTGCACATGGATTTAATGGGGCCAACTCGTCAACCATCTTTGGGAGGTAAATGGTATATTTTCTTATTGGTTGATGATTTTTCTAGATATACTTGGGTAGCATTTTTAAAAGAAAAAGCTGATACTTTTGATTCTTTTCACGAAATCTGCCATCGTATTATGATTGAAAAGAATGAAAAGATTACTCGAGTTAGAAGTGATAGAGGTGGAGAATTCATAAATTCCAAATTCATTGATTTTTGCACTTCTAATGGCATTAAACATGAATTCTCAGCACCTTATACACCTCAACAAAATGGTGTAGTCGAGCGCAAAAACAGGGTCGTACAGGAGATGGCACGTGTTATGCTTCATAGCCGGAACCTACCGTTATATTTTTGGGCTGAAGCGGTGAACACTGCTGTCTATGTTATCAATCGAGTGTATTTGCGCCCGGGGACTTTGAATACACCATATGAACTATGGTTTTGTAGAAAACCTAACATCAAATATTTTCGTATCTTTGGGAGTCGGTGTTTTATTTTGCGTGATCGCGAGAATCTTGGAAAATTTGACTCTCGAAGTGACGAAGGGATTTTCTTAGGTTATTCTACAAACAGCAGAGCATATCGAGTTTTTAACTTAGAATCTAAGACGATCGTAGAATCGATAAATGTTAAGGTAGATGAAGCTTTTCACTTTGAATCTGAAAAATCTACCCTCGATATCTCTCTTGATGATGATACACCTGCTAATGCATCTTCTTCTAACAATTCTTTCGATAATAATGATGCATCTAACGGTTCTTCAAGTTTATCTGATGTGCAGGAATCATCTCGTGTACCTCCGACTACTCCTTACCTCAAACGTTACGCATCTCCAAGGATCATCCTGAATCGAACATCATTGGAGATCCACGAGAAGGAGTTAGAACACGGAGACAATTGGTTTGCGGATTTGCATGCTATGTATCTCAAATCGAACCAAGGAATGTTGATGAAGCTCTTCAAGATGACTACTGGATTAAAGCAATGCAGGAAGAGCTCCATCAATTTGAGCGAAACAAAGTCTGGGAATTAACGAAGCCTCCGAAGCAACACAATGTGATAGGTACCAAATGGATCTTCAAGAACAAGAAAAATGAAGATGGTACTATCATCAGGAACAAAGCAAGGTTAGTTGCTCAAGGCTACTCTCAAGTAGAAGGTATAGACTTTGATGAAACTTTCGCCCCTGTAGCTAGACTCGAGTCCATTCGTATCTTATTTGCGATTGCTTGTCATTTTAAAATCAAATTATTTCAAATGGACGTTAAGAGCGCATTTTTAAATGGATTTTTAAATGAGGAAGTTTATGTGGCTCAACCGAAAGGTTTTGTGGATCATAAACTACCTAACCATGTTTTTCGTCTGAAAAAGGCTCTTTACGGTCTGAAACAAGCACCGCGAGCATGGTACGAAAGGTTGACAAAGCACCTTTTGGAAAAGGGCTACACTCGAGGGGGAGCTGACAGGACTCTCTTTGTGAAGCATTATCAAAACAATTTCATTGTTGCACAAATCTATGTCGATGACATTGTATTTGGTGCAACAAGAGATAATGATGCTTCTAAATTCGCGGAGACCATGGAAAGCGAATTTGAGATGTCCATGATGGGCGAATTGACTTATTTTCTTGGATTACAAGTTAAACAAAACGATGAAGGTATTCACTTGTGTCAATCCAAGTATGCAATGGAGTTGGTCAAAAAGTTTGATCTAGAAAATTCTAAGGATTTTCCGACTCCAATGGGAACTAGCCATAAGGGACTTGGAAGTGAATCACATAGTGAGAATGTAGACGAGAAACTGTATCGCAGTATGATTGGAAGTCTACTATATCTCACGGCTAGTCGCCCGGATATATCCTTCAGTGTTGGGATTTGCGCGAGATATCAATCAGCACCGAAGGAGGTTCACCTGAAAGCGGTGAAACGGATCATCCGATATATCAAAGGTACAATCAATTTCGGAATTTGGTATCCTATGGGAACAAGTTTGGATATTGTTGGATACTCAGATGCCGATTGGGCTGGATCGGTGGATGATCGGAAAAGCACGAGTGGTGCATGCTTCTATCTTGGCCATTGCCTTGTTGCATGGCACAGTAAAAAGCAGAATTGCATAGCACTCTCGACTGCCGAAGCGGAGTACATTTCTGCAGGAAGTTGTTCAACCCAATTGATTTGGATGAAAAGCGTGTTGAGCGATTTCCGGATTTCAGCATCTTCGGTAACCATTTTATGTGACAACACTAGTGCTATTAACATTTCAAAAAACCCTGTGTTGCACTCTAGAACAAAACATATTGAACTTAGATATCATTTTCTTAGAGAGCTAGTTGAATCAAATATTCTTCAACTGTCATATATTTCAACTGAGGATCAATTAGCTGATATCTTAACAAAACCTTTGGATCAAAAACGTTTTATTCACTTGCGTAAAGCAATTGGCATGCTTTCCTTGAAATAACCTCTTTTTGAAACCTTTGCTTAGGTTAGGTTTTGTTTTTGTTTTTGTTTTGTTCTTTATCTATGTTTGTACATAGGACATTAATTGAGCATAAATCATAATTGACTTTAATTGCATCTTTTCATGCATTTAGAAATTTATTATGCTTTTGATATCATAATATTTCAATGTTGCAATGATCATTTATGTTAATTAAACCATCTTTTAAGTGATCAAAGTCAATTTCTCTCTCAATGATCTCTTGGTATAGTCATTATCTTATTTGATTGCTTAGTCGAGTATGAATGCGAGATCAATTTTTGGTTGAATACCTTATATATTAAATAATTGATAGCCAATTGAGGGGGAGTCAAAGAAATGTAAAATGCTCAAAAGATGTGGAAAGAGTTACATCCCAATGAGGAGTGTGAAAACTACCACCACATGGAGGAAAAAGAAAAAGAAAAAGATACCCCATGAATGCAAAGCAAATTTTTGTTTTTAAATTGTTGATGAAATGCATATTGAAATACTTGACTCAGTCATATTTCATGGTTGGTATAAGGTGGGATTTTTGATAAAAGATGCTCAAAGAGCCACTCCTTCAACAGATTGTCTAGATATATTATCTAACTTATCTGGGATTTCAAACATCTATTGATCTTGGTATTTCATTTTCTTTACCAAAATTGATGATTTGATAAAGGCATTACGCATAAGATCAGGATAGATGTAATTGAAGTTGTTCAACTTTAAGTGTTTTAATTTCATAAATTTTCGTTTCATTTTTGAGTATTTTTGATAGATTTTGTATAATCTATTTCTTGTTGTATGAAACGATGATTTTTGTTTAAAGTTGATATGGTAAAGTGCTTACATACTTTTTCTGGATTTTATGGAATTTTTCTAAAATTTTCTGGAGAAAAAGTTGAAGCCGATCCGGATCGGGGTAAGTGATCCGGATCCCGAACGCAGGCTTCTTCCTGCGGGTAGCCGATCCGGATCACATTCTCGATCCGATCCGGATCACGGCTAGGGTTTATTATAGAACAAAGAGATTTCTTTTACCCTAATCTTTTGTTCTCAAGTCTCTAGAGCTTCTCTCTCTAGATTTCTTGCATCTTGGAGCTTCCAAACTCAAGTTCTTCGATTCCAAGTAAGTTTTATTGATCAAAATCTCGGTTTTTCATTGTTTTTGCATGTTTGCTCAAAACGTGAGTTGAAATCATGGATCTTTTTCGTTTGTGAATGGTTTTTGATCAAATTTCTTTTGAAATAAGAACTCTGGGTAGATTAGTTTTGTTTTATGCTGGGTTTTCTCAAGTTAAACGAATTTTTGGGCTTCGATTTCAAAAATTCGGTTTTAGGGCATAAAAGAGGAATTTTTGAAAATCATGCGATTGATCTATTTTTAAAATTCTTTTTGCAAAACTAATTTGATTCTTAGCTTCTCTACATGATTATGATTGTCTGGGTACAATTTTTCAAATTTTTCAAAATTGAAAATTTTCATGTTCTTGAGTTGCTCTTCACAGGAACTTCAATTTTCTTAAAGCACTTGTTCAATGGCTTTCTCTTGGATCATTCTTCTCCTGGTCCAATGGAGTTTTACACGAATATCCAGGGTACAAGATTCAAAATTACTCCACATTTGATAGGAGAGGTTTTGGGAATGCAAACTAGCAAGACAGGAACTCATTACTTAAAGGTAATAAGTTTGACAAACATAATGTGGCAAAAAGTTATAGAGGGAATTTGTTTGGAGGGTACTCAATCAACTGAAAAATCTGTCAAGTCTAAAGAACTTCGTCTTGAGTACAGATTCCTAAACTTCATCACATGTTACAATATCCTTCCAAATATGCAGACGAAGGTTGTGAGATGGGATCGGTTGCTGTTTTTGTATCTCATAGGACATCCGTCAGAGGCAACAGCATTGAATATCAACATTCCATCCATTATTTGGAATAGAATGGCGAGATATGTTGAGCATCCTCATCCCACTGAAAGAATTCCATTTCCATTGATTATAATGAGGATCTTAAAGAAATTTCAGGTTGATACGAGCTCAACAACTTATCATCAATGTTTGAGCATGATCGATGAGTCTACCATTATCAAGTCCCTCCATAAGTTGCCACATGTCACTCCAGTTCCTGCATCCGGAACGAAACCCAGTACAAGCACTGCCGCATCACCATCTCAACCAGCACCCGCTCCAGCGAATGAAGAATCAGTTTCATCCATTTACAAGGAACAACAACGACTATCCGATAAACAAGACCAAATTTCAAAGGAACAGCAAAGAATTTCCAATGAGCTTGAACTCATCACGGCAGCTCATATTACCATAACCAAAAAGGTCAACTCAATGACCAAGCGGGTGAAGAAGATGTTTTATAAAATGGGTTGCACAAGCTCTGAAGACTCGGATTCCGATGATTGATTACTTTTTTGACTCATTTCCTTGTTTTTTATTTTTGTGCAGGATTTTTAGGACTTAGTTTTTGTTCTAACTTTTAGTTTAGTTCTCAGATTTTTCATGTTAATGGAACTTTTTAACTCTCCTTACATTTTGTAGTTTTGCTACATTTTTGGCTTTGTTTGTGACAAAAAGGGGGAGAGAGTTTAGAGAGAACTTGAACAATGATGATACAAGAAAACTGTGTGAATGTGTGAACATTAAGGTAAGTATGTTCATCAACTTCAACTTGGTTTTTATTTGTTGATTGGTTGCATGTCCCTACTAACTATTTGACTAACTATTTGGGCATGTAATATGACTAACAAGTTGATGTTGGACTAACATCTTGTGACATTTGGTTTTTGGATGCTTAGAAGATATGTTGGTTTTTGTCTATGATTCTCTTACATATCTGATTTTTCAAATGTCATGATGAGAATAAACTCTATCTCTGTATTTGGTTTTGTATGTTTCAATTCTTGAGGTATCTAACGATTTCGTTTGTCAAGAATGATTTCTTTGTGCAGAGATTACAGATGTCTAAGTCTAGAGTCTGTTTTAGGAGTTTATCTCATGTTTTAAATTTTTGGATCTCCATTGTAAATTTTTGTTGTATGGTGATAGCAACAAAAATATCTTTTTGAATTTTCTTTTGTGGATTTGTGTTTTGTCACGAAACCGCCAAAGGGGGAGATTGTTACGGAATTTGAGTTGGCGTATTTCGTGAAAGTATTAAGTCTTGAAGATTGAAGATGAAGAAACTTTGGATCATATACCTCAATCTCAAGAAAGAAGAATTCAAAAGGATCAGGTATGTTTAACTAAAGACTTTTGGTGATCCGAATACTTCTTGTAGTGTAGAAACACCTGGAAGAATGTTTTATTGCATAAACATCAAAAACTGGACATGGGACATGTTCAGGATCCGGATCGGGCTCGGCAATCCGGATCCCGAAGGGTGTTCGTTCATACACTGTTTCAATCCGGATCGCAGCATTTCATGATCCGGATCCCGAACACTGGTTTTACCTTTTTGCTTGCACGATCCGGATCAGGATTTGCAATCCGGATCCCGAACGTGATGTTTGGTGAAACTGTATGAACGATCCGGATCGGGGACTTCGATCCGGATCCCGAACTAGCATTTTTCTGGAAATCGTCTTCTTGCTTCTGCAATCCGGATCGTCTAATTCCAATCCGGATCGCCGTCCGTAAAATCTCCAGAAAAGGCAGTTTTTTGATCCTTATCTTCTTCCAATGGTTTCTAACCTATAAAAAGCCCTTTATTCATTTTCTAGGGCAACCGAAAAATACGACCGAAAAGAAAAAATCCATATATAGAGAAGAAAGGAAATCAATAGATTTAATTCTATGTTTCTTCATCTATATTGATTGATTTGATTCTAGGTTTTCCAAACTCAGATTTTGAGTAGAATCAAATCAATGAATACTTAGATGGTATTTCCGATCTATTTCTAATCTAAGTATTCGGCGGATCATCACCACCCAAAAAACAACGATTTACCCTAAATCGGCGCGTGGACTCGCGTGGCCTTGTGGATTCAAGGTGCAACCGCTCTCGTGGATTCGGAGCGAGGTACGTTCGTGGATTCGAAGCGTGCTATTGGGTGAAGACCGTGGATTCGGTTGGACGTCGTGGACTCGACGTTGGACGCTGTGGATTCAGCGTTGGGCGTGGATCGTGGATTCGAGAAGCGTCGTGGAACGAGCGGAGAAGATCTACTAGGAGCGTATGGTAAGAGGTTGAGTCGTCAGTGAGTACGTTATATCACCTTGTACGTGTGTCAATTCTAGTGGATTTCGCCGTGTTATCGGTCCCGTGGTTTTTTACTCCGGTTTGGAGTTTTCCACGTAAAAATCTTGCGTGTTCATTTATTTTTCCGCATTGGATTTTATTGCGCAATGATTTTTTGAGTGTTTATTGTTTACACCTATTCACCCCCCTCTAGGTATTTTTTCCCCTATTTAGATCCATAATAGTACAACCCAACATCCTAGGCTCTGATACCACTCTAATCTGTCACGCCCCGGGGTCGAAACTGCGACCCGGGCCCGCCGACAGATCCGCCACCTATACGGAACCCTGCATAGGCGAAGCGTCTAACCTGCAAGAAAAGGTGCTACAGCTAACAGATATCAAAGCTAATAAAGTAAAACAGCTGTAAAACAAAAATCTACTCACTGTACAATTGGAAATAACGATACAAATATCCATCTCCCAAAAAGAATCGAATACAATATCCTCAGATACAAAGACCAACAACAAACAGGGAGAATAAACCCAAATAATACCTCGGTGTACAGGCTCTCAGTACAAGTCATCCTCACTACAACAATCTCTCAAAAGTAGAAATAAAACTAATCTATAGACTGTACTATAAATCTCCAATGTGGGGGTACAGCTACTCTCCAAAGACTGGTAGGGATCTAGCTCGCGACTCCCTCACCTCGAACAGCAACAGCAGAATCAGCATCTCCCACAGATGACTCTGCAAAACAAACGAGAGGAAGAAAAAAGAGGGGGAGAACCCCCAACGGGTGTGAGAACTACAACAGCAAGTAGTTCTCAGTGAGTACCGCCACCAAGCCCGACGGTCTGCCCACTAAGTCTACTAGAGGCATAAGATAACAATGCAGTAAGATCTGAACAAGAAAAGCTGGAGGTACTCTACAGCTACCATGCCTCTATCTAAATGCTCAATGGGTGGTACAGATGAAAATATATGTAACTACTCGCACCCAAGGTGCTCAATCGACCCAATCGAACTGACTGCCTCATAGGGTCCAGTCAAGCCTGCGCCTACCTACTGCCACACATCCACAAGAGGACGGGACTTACGTAGGGCGTCCGTGACTGCCAAAACTGGCCAGCCAGAGGGACAACGTCGATAAGTCGTGATACAAAAGTAACAGGCCCACTCCGGACGGTGCACTCGAGGGGCGCGACCCCACCGAGGAAAAAGGTATCCGCACACTCTGTCGAGCTCAAAGTGGCTGTCCAAAAATCCACACAGCAAAAAGGGGGTCAACAGTGCCTCGGGAACCGTGCCAAAAGTCAGGAATACGAAGAAACGATCAACACGAAAAACGAAGCCCTACCTCTCAGGAACACAACGGCGCAAGAATCGTCAAAAACGGAGGTCGGAGAAGGCCAGGGGAGTCCTCGGACCGAAACAAAACGAAAAGAGCAAATAAGGAAAGTGCGTCGCAGTGCGCCGAAAAAATGCCAACCTAAAAGTGCGTGCCACCAAAAATCCTGAAACTCCTCCACAAGATGCAGAATAAAAAGATAAGCAAACTCTCTCTTGGGCTCTCCCTCAGAAAAAGTCTGGAAAAGTCCCAAATGAAGACCCAAAGGGCCAATTTATAGGCCCAAGTCCAATAAGCACCTTTTCCCGGATTCGGGCGCACCTTTTCGGGCGCCCGAATCCGCAAGTCGGACCGCCGCCCCGTCCGACCAGCGCCCGAAATCACCAGAGGGTGACACGTGTCCCCCGAACAAGCAACAGCGGTGCAAGTGTGCCCTGGTGATGCCACGTGTCCCGCACCTGGTCAATGCGGTGGTTGACGCCCGCCATGGCCGGGCGCCACGTGTCCTGCCCGGGGGATTCGCCGACCGGTCGCCAACCTCGCCGGTCGCGCCGCCTGCCCCCTACCCGCACACGCCCCGAGGCGCTGGTGCACCATTCCGTGGACCGCGCCGCGTGAGCCCGCCAACCACCTGCCGCCACGTGTCCTCGTGCCCGGTCTATGCACCAGCGCGGGGTTCCGTGGACCGCGCATCGCGCGCCGCCACTCCTGGGGCGCCACGTGTCCCCGTGCCCGGTCTATGCACCAGCGCGGGGTTCCGTGGACCGCGCATCGCGCGCCGCCACTCCTGGGGCGCCACGTGTCCCCGCGCCGGGTCCATGCGCCAAACGACGCTGCTCTGTGGACCCCGCATCACGAATCAGCCAATAACAGGCCGCCACGTGGCACCCTGCCCGTCTACGGCCTCCCCCATGCACCAGAAACCACTGAAAACTTTCAGGAATCCGTTTTTGGGCATCCGGACTCAGAATTTAACAAGCAAATAGCCGTTTTCAAGCGTTTTTCCACGCTGAATCCAAATCCAACCTCTGTTTGGCCTAAAACCTTTTTTAAAATTCGAAAAAGTAGCCAAAGGCTAATCCAGGTAACAATAACTCATAGGGTCCATCTGTGGCATCCCTTTGATGCACTATGGGCCAGACACACCATCAACAGGTGTTTAACATAGTGGATTCAAGGGAAAAAGCTACATGGGGTTTAGGGGCCCTACAACAGAGCCACCCTAGTGAAGCGCGGATTTGCGATTACACGTGCCCGACGGGAGGGCTCGGAACCTAGCAGAGATAAGAAGCGAACTTAGTCTTATTCCGAATGAGAGTATCCTAATGGGAGCCGGCCCTCTAAACATCCGAGATCGCAACAAGGAACCAGGAACGCACCAACGGGAGGACCAAGGTCGGTGGACAAGCCTTGCATCATTTGCAGTGGAATACACCAGGTGACTGATTGTTCCAAGAGGCAAGACCACTGTTTTCGTTGCGGCGACCCGGGGCACTTCCGTTTCAACTGCCCCTTGAAAACGAGGACAACACCCTCAGCAGCTTCTCCACCTTTGCCGCAGCAACAGGGACGGGGGAGAACTCCTTCAGAACCGACCGCTCGCCCTCCTAGTATCACGACAGGAGGGGGAAGCGCGGCCGCAAACAGGGGGGAGAGTCTATTCGATGACCCACCAGGGGATGAACCCATCGGAAGGCGTGGTAGCAGGTATTACTCTAGTCCCAAATTATCGTGCATGAACTCTTTTTGACACCGGAGCATCCCACTCTTTCACCTTGCTTTGTGTTTTTGCCCTACCTTAGTTATTAGAAGAAACCCCCCATCGTAGAAATAAGTACGTTCGGACTACTGGGCAATCCCTCGATGCTGGTAACTTCGTTCCTTCCTGGTCAGCAAGGCTAGGCAGGTTCTTATGCTCTAGGACTAGTGGGGTTTCCACTTAGGGATTTCAGCGTGGTGCTCGGGTGACGACTGTCACAGCAATCTTTAAGCGGTAGTTGACTGCTTGAAGTTCTAAGTGCGTCTCCGGGAACCGGACTATCCCCTACGTAAAGGAGCTATCGGGTAATCACGAGGAGCGCGAAGCGACTTGGGAACTGGAATCGAAGATTAGAAAGTGCTTCCCCGACTTGTTTAACGAGGGTTGATGGCAAGTATCGAGGACGAAACTTCTTTTAAGGGGTGTGTGATGTAATATCATGACCTTTCCTATTCTTTTGTATTTTCCTTGATAATAAATTAAGTGTTAGGGGAAATAAACTATCGAGTCTTCTTGGGTAGAACATCGGTGGTTGCGGGTATGTTTCGGTGATAGAGCGCGAAAAACGGTGAACGGCAAAGCGATCGGATCGGAAATCCGACTTACGGATCTCCCGAAATTGGTCTTTTGTGTTAACGGGTACGATAGGATAAGTCGAACCCGTTAAGACCTTGGTGTATCAAAATCTGTGCCGGATATTTTAGAAATGATGCTTAGGTGGCACTCTTATCAAGAAGTTGGTTGGAGAATCCCAATATTGGAATTTGGGGTTTTGTTCGTAGGAGAAAATATTATTTTTTAAATTAGATGATTTATTCTTCTCCTCTTTCATGAACCCAAGTCAGAGAGAGAGAGAGAGAGAGAGAGAGGGGGGTGGTTCCCTACTTCCTCGTGATCAAGCGCGTCGGAAATAGGGAACGGAACAAGATTCTCATCACCGGCGAGGGACGTGTCTTCCTTTCTCTTCCTCTTCTTCTCCGCGAAATCAAGGTTAGTGTTCGATTTTTGAGTTCTGGGTCTTGTCCTTCTTTATCTTGTACCGCGATGCCCTAAGACACCGCCGCCGCGGTGTGCGGGCGCGCCGCCATCCGTACCACGCGCCACGCAACGCGCGGGATCGCGCCACGCAACGCGCGGGATCGCGCCGCGGGCTGCGCGGTGCGGCGCGCCGCGAGTGCGCTGCCTCCCGCGTGGGCGACGGCCTCGCGTAGGAGGCGGCCTCCGCGCGGCGCCGCCTTCCTCGCGGGCGACGGCCCCGCGTGGGAGGCGGTCTCCGCGCAGTGCAGCCTCCCGCGCGGGGCGGCGCCGCGTGTTGCGAGGTGCAGCGCGCTGCGCGGAGGCCTCCTCCCGAGCGGGGCCGTCGCCCGTGTGGGGCCGCCTCCCGAGCGGGGCCGTCGCCCGTGTGGGGCCGCCTCCCACGCGAGGCCGCACCGCGGGCAGCGCGGTGCGGCGTGCCGCACGGAGGCCGCCGCTCGCGCTGGGCCGCCGCCCGCGCGGGGCCATGCCGCGCGCTGCGCGGTGCGGCGTGCCGCGCGGAGGCCGCATCCTGCGCGGGGCCATCACCCACACGGGGCCGTCTCCCGCACGCGGCCGCGTCGCGGGCTGCACGGTGCGGCGTGCAGCGCGGGGGCCGCCTCCCGCTCGTGGCCGCGCTGCGGGCTGCACTAGGCTGCGCCGTGGGCTGCACGGTGCGGCGTGCCGCGCGGGGGCCACCTCATGCGCGGAGGCCGCCGCTCAAGCGGGGCTACCGCCCATGCGGGGCCGCCTCCTGCGCGGGGCGACGCCGCCGCTCGCACGGGGCCGCGCCATGTGCCGCGCGGGGCGGCGCGCCGCGCGGAGGCCCCCGCCCGCGCGGGGCCGCTACGCATGCTGCATGGTGCGGCGCGCCATGCGGTGCCGCCGCGCAGGGGCAAGTGCTCGTGCTGCGCGGTGCAGCGCGCCATGCGGTGTCGCCACGCGGGGCAGGTGCTCGTGCGAGGCCGTGTCGCATGCGGTGCGCTGCGCGAGGCAGGTGTCCGCGCAGGGTCGCGCCGCCGCCGCCACTCGGCTTGCCGCCCTCACTTGGCGCGAGCGGGGTCTCAGTTCTACTAGCGAGTCGAGTCTGACCAGTTGTTTCTTTTGGGGACTTTGTAGGTCCGGGAGTTGTTCGAGGGCGTGGGTCGGCTCTGGGTGTTTCATTCGACGAAACTCAAGGTGGGTACCCTTTTCGTGCGTTGTTGAAGTATGGTTTTACCGGGTAATGTGTAAGAGTAAAGTAGATGTTCAAATGGATTGTGAATAACCTCTTTTCGCATGAGTATCCCTTTCTTATTACTATCTGTGGCGACTGGGTGTCACGGTGCTTTATATTACACGCCGATTCCGGCCTTTATGCTCATGGCTGCTTACACGCACACCGGCGGTTTGGCCACTGCACTGGTGTACTTTTCCGGAGAGGTGGTACATTGACCCGTGTACCCCACAAAGGTGAAGGTGACGTAGTGGGGACGCCACCCGGTTACTTACGGTGCTGCACAAGTACCGTGTAGGGGTTAAAGCATCAAGGTGAGAGCAAGGTATCTCCGTTCGCCAGAGGTCTTTAGACCGGTTGGCAAGTGCTCTGTTTCGATTTACAGGAGGGTTACTGTGGATTCATGAGGGGGAGATTGGGTGCTTTGGCTTATCGGTTTGCTTTCCTTTTAATACTGATAGCATCTTATATGTTTTACATCTACCTCTTACTCTTTTTATCACTGACTTCCCTCACCGCGACAGGTTCGGTCAGGGGTGGGTTCCGGGACGACGGTGAGGTTTCGACTAGACGACTGTAGGTTCGTACTATGGCTAGATACCTTTCCTTTATGCTTTTGGTTAGTTTGATTTGTTAGGTAGCAGGTGGTTTCTCTTTAATGTGGGTGTTGTGGACGCTAAAATCTTGTGATGAACGCTTTCCTTTATTTTCCTCTTAGTTCGGCCATTTTCGAATAAAGAAAAGGTTTGCGAAAATTGATTTTGAAAAGAATAAGGTGTCGTGTGGGCAACGTCTTATAAACCCGTGGATTTATCCTTTCAAAATTTGGTGGCCTTATTCGAAATGTTGTATGATAACCTTCTCCCTTCTCTTTCTTTAGTTGTTATCCTGACTATTGTGGTTAAAAGTGCAAATCGCGAACGTGATGCCGTGCACATACAAAGGAGGCACTGTCCGTTTGTGGGGCGAATTTGTATGTGTGGCGGGTCTGGCACGTACCAGAGAGTGGAGTTCTTTCAAAAAAAAAAAAAGATATATATTTTTCGCATATTTAAACCTCCAGGGAGTGACAACTCAGCGCGAAATTTGGATTAAGAATACTTTTCTGGATGCCTTCGGCAAATTTTAGAAGTGGAATTGGGCAAAACGAACATCGGATTTGGATTCAGCGCGCGAAAACGATGAAAATAGACTATTTACTTATTTTTTTGGGAGCCCGGATGCCAAAACATGGATTTCGAGGCTTTGGGGTACTGTTCCGGTGGCCGGAGCGGCGCCGGCGGCGACGGGTAGCGGCGGAGCACGGCGGTGCGGTTGCGGGCAGCTGGCGGGCCGGCCGGTCCACGGGACTGGCTGTAGAGTACCGGGATTTCGGATAGCGCACCGACCTCGCAAGATGGCGTGGTGCGGAGAAATCGCCTCGAGCATGTTCCATATGTGTCTTCAGATGAGTTCGGGTTGTTTCGGATCAATGCGGAAGCCCCAGCTTGATTCGGAGGTTTTGGGAAAGCCTCGACTCCACCGTGGTGTGCAGAAAAAATTGAGAAATACTTGGAACATGTGTACTTTATGATTACGGCGGAGTTCGGGAGGTTCCGGACTGACGCTAAGGACCCGAAGGCAAAAAGTGAGTTGGAGTTGGCAATTATGGGAGCCGATATTTGGATTGAGCACAACGACTCCACGGTTGAGCTTTTTGAGTGGGAAAAGCTTTGGACATGTGTACTTTCATATTATAGTGGAGTTCGGGAGGTTCCGGGCCGGTGCGGAGACGCCGAAGGCAAAATGTGACTTGGAGTTGGCTAAAATGGATTAATTAATTAATTAATTAAATTAATTTAGCAATTGTAATTTTAGCCTGTGAAGAAGAAAATTTGTAAGAGAAGGGATGATTGTGGATTAGATTTTTTTCTGCTTGAGGGATTATTTAAATCCCTTTGCTACAGCTGCCTTCCACCGAAAGCCACTAATTAAGCCATCCGTAATTAAGTGTTCCCACCTCATCGCCTCCTTCTTCACTGCAAACAGAGGATTGAAGGGAAAAACAGAGTAAGTGAGAAAGAGAGAAAAGAAGGAAGAAGTGGAAGAAGAGAAGGAAGGAAAGGAGAGGGTTTGATGGAATTCGAAAAGAGGAGTGTGTTGGAGTGGTCCTGCTGATTGGAGGCCGCGTGGAGCCGAGCGGAGCGCGCGCGGGGGCTTCAACGAGGTATGTGATTGTTGCAAATTTGTTTTTTTAGAGAGAGAGAGAGAGAGAGAGAGAGAGAGAGAGAGAGAGAGAGAGAGAGAGCTTGGTTAATTTTTGGACTTGAGTTTGGTGTGGGTTTAGACTTGCTGTCCATGGTTGAAGAGACTGCAGCGAGGGGAAGCTCGGTTTGGAGCTGGCAGCGTGGGGTGCCGCGCGGGCGCGTAGGGCGCCGCGCGCGGCTCGTGCGTCTGCTGCGCGAGCGCGCATGAGCACCGCGCGCAGCAGGCGCTTGGCTGCTGCGCGGGCGCGCAGCAGGGCGCCGCACGGCAGGGCGCTGCGCAGAGCGCGGGCGCCAGGGCGCCGCGCAGCTAGCGCGCAGTGGGCGCGCACAGCGGAGGCGCAGGGCCCTGCGGGCGCGCGCAGCGGGCCAGGCCCCGGCGCAGCGCGTCAGGCTTGAGCGCGACAGCAGCAGCGGCAGCAGCACAGCGCGGCAGCGGCAGCGGCTGGCTGCGGGCGCGCTAGAGCCGCGCGGGCAGCGGCTGTGCAGCGCGCATCGGCGAATTCGCAGGATGCTTTTCGCGCGGCGTTTTCGACGACCGGGGCTGGTTTTGCCGATGGTCGCGCGTGTTTGGCCGATCCTGATGTGGTTCCCTTTTTCCTCTCTTTTTTGTGCTTGGATCTGCAGCCAGTGCGCGCGATGAGCTTGGTGCTGCGCGAACAATTGGAGCCGGCGGTGATCGACGTGTGGGAAAACCTTTAGAGATGAGCTGCTGTTTTTCCGAAGTTCAGATTTTTGCGGATTTTCGGGATTTTGAGTTTGGGGTTGTGCTGGCACTGTGCGGAGCCGCAGGTATGCAGGGGGGAGTGTTGTGAGATTTTAGAGTGTGCTGTGTGCATATATGTGTGCTGTGGGCATATGTGTAGTGTGTGGATGGAATTATGTTTTTTTTTTTGAGAGTTTGTAGTAGTTGGAGCGCGGAGCCGAGTTGGTTGCATATTTGTATTTGGGCTGTGAGTTAGCTGTGGATTTTGTGAGTGTAATCGAGGATGTGTTTTGTGTGTGTGCTGTGGGATGTTGTGTGTGTATTTGGAGTTGGTAGACTGTATTGATGGATTTTTGTAATTTGGTTTATGTAAGCTTGTATTTTGGTGGGGCTTTGAGCATGGAATTTGTGTTGTGGGTTTTATTAATTGGTGCTGTGAGACTTTGGTGGTGGATTTGTGGAGTATGTTGGCAGTGGGGTGAGTTGTTTGCGCGCGCGATTTTTGTAGTGGACTCGGAGGAATTATTTCAGCTTCTGAGGATTTTTTTCCGTGATTCGCGGCAGGGTGCGCGCGCGCGGCGCAGTTTTCGGATTTTCTCCAGTTTGAGGGTTCGGCGCTTCTCCGACTTCAGCGTTGCCTGCGAAAAGCATTCCAGGTGGGTTGGAATTTCTCCAAAATGTATGGAATGCCCTTTATTGCTCCTGAATGCAATTTGATCATATTTATCATGCTATTTTCACTGTTTTTTAAATCTGATAGTTGCCTGGAATTTTCTGTAAAATTTATTGGAACCCCGGATCATTTTTAGTATACTCTTGATACTATAGGACACTAGACTGCATGTTCTGTTGGCATCATTTTTGCACTCTGATCGTTTTAAAAATCGAGAAAGCTGTTTTAAAGAAAAATCAGTATTTTTTTAAAGGTAGTTTTTAAAACATAAGTTCGCCAAAGGTATGGCATAGATTCAGGGTGCATTAGACCTTGTGCCTGGGGGCCGAGTGATCCCTTTTTGAGTTTTGGGATGGGTTCTAGTGTCATGTGGATTTGAGCTTCCTTGTGGATTGAGGAGATTATTCTAGATCATGAGTCATGTATCTCTGATTTGATAGTGGAGGTGGTTCTTCGACTTAGTTATGAGAGTATTGGGGTTCTGGCAGATCGAGTCGTGGAGGTTTCCCAACTTAGCCATGGGTTGTGCATTATCAGATTGAGACGTAGAGGGTTCTCCGACAGATTATGTGAGGATTTGGGCATTTCCTGTTGAGTCATGGACTCTTTTCCGACTGAGTTGTGCTATTTGAGCATTGAGCTTCCGATCTGTTGATCGTGATCATAGCCTGCATGTGCCGCTTATTGAGACAGCTGAGACTGATGAGATACTTGAGCTCGTTGGGGTCGCTCCCCTCGAGTTACGCCCCGGGTGCGTGTTGATGATGAGATGATGATGCGCCTAGTTGATATACTAGTGGTCGTTTGATACCCATCGCCGAGTTACCATGGGGTCACTTTGCGTGAGATTAAGATAGTCCGTGTGGGACGCCCTACGTAAGACCAAGTCCTTTTTGGACGTAGTGGCAGTAGGTTGGCGTAGGCTTGACTGGACCCTATGAGGCAGTCATTGAGATTGGGTAATATGAGCGGGTGGTTACATATTGTGTTCTTAGATGGGTTTCTTTCCTTTGAGCATTGATACTGAGGCATCTTAGCAGTAGAGAGTGTATGCATATCATGTATCGGTAGAGTTTCTTCAGCTTTATGATTGAGACATTTTAGCTGTAGTTTTCTTTCAGCTTACCCATTATCTATCTATCTATCTATCTGCATACCTATCTGTTTTGCCTCCAGTAGACTTAGTGGGCATACCGTGGATATTGGGAACGGTACCCATTGAGATCTGCCTTCTGCAGTAGATCTCACACCCGCTGCGGTGATAGGTTTACCGAGGTTGCTGTTCCGGCTTAGCTCGCATGGAGACTGCTGATCGAGGTGAGGACGTGGCCGATTAGTACCTTACCAGCACTGAGAGTCAGAGGTAGATGTACCATATATATTTTATGATTCCACTTTTGTACTGGACAGTCTGAGAGATCTGTGAGGATCGTTTTATTTTCTTAGCTGAGAGACTGTGTATTGAGATTCTATTTATTTATTCAGATGTTCAGTTGACTTCTGTAGCTATTAGTTCTTTTTCAGCTCTGATACATGTTTAGCTATAGATCTTTTGCAGGGTAGACTCTTCGTCTGTGCGGCAGTTTCCGTACAGACGGCAGATCTGTTGGCGAGCCCGGGTCGCAGTTCGACCCCGTGGCGTGACACTGGCGTGCACCGGGGGGTTGGACGTGTGGCGGCTCCCGGTTGGCCGACTCGCGAGGCGCGGTTCACGGGAGAGCGAGGGAAGCCGTGGACCGGGGCGGGGCCACGTGGCGGCCCCGGGTTGGCCGGTCCATGTGCGCTCAGTCCATGCGCGGAGCGGGGCAGGCGAGCAGGAGGCCGTACCGCACGGGCAGGCAGGCGCGCATGGGCGCGCCACGTGTCGGCGCGTGGTTGGCTGGCGCCAACCACCCGCGCGGGGGGGGCGGGGGGGCGCGGGCCACGTGGCACAGCGCGGGAGGCTGGTTTGGCTGTCTGCTGTTCAGGCAGCGTGTAATGACACGACTTTTCCTGTAATCTTTACCCTCATGTTAATAAAGTGTTTCTTTTAGTAAGTTTGAATTACCGAGTTTTTGTGAGTCGGTCAAGGTGTGGCACGGGTATTTTTCTGTAAAAGGGCTCGAAAAACGATGACCGGCGGTGCAATAGGATCTGAAATCCGACGTACGGATCTCCCGGAACAGGGTTTTTAGATTTGCGGTGACTTAGCATGCATCGGAATTGGTGCAAAATATCCTGCACGCTTCCCGAGGAAATGTGGGTTATCCCATATGATTAATTAATTAAAGAATTAATTATTCGGTGACAGATATTAAAAAAGGGGATTTAGTTGTACGTACAAAAAGGAAAAATTTCACTTTTCGCAAAAAGAGAAACCCTAGCCGGAGAGAACGAACGAGGGAGAAAAGAGAAAAAAAAGGCGGAACACTAGCCGGAGGAGGAAAAAGAAAGAAAGAGGAAGAAGACGGAGGAATTCGATCACCCCGAACAACGTACCGGAATTAGAAGGGCGATCGGTCGACTCCCCCGTCGGGATTTTTGGTAAGTAGATTTTGTTTTGTTGCGATATTGGGGTTTTTCGGGTCTTTTTCGTTGTCATCATCGCCGTCTCCGTCCCCGTCGTCACCGCCGGCCCCGCCGCCGCCGCCGCACGATCTAGGGCACGGCGCGGGCGGGCGGACGACGCGCGGGCGCCGCTAGGGCACCGCGCGGGCGGACGGGTGACGCGCGGCGCCTCTAGGGCATAGCGCGGGCGGACGCCACTAGGGCACGGCGCGGGTGGGCGGACGACGTGCGGGCGTCGCTAAGGCATCGCGCGGGCGGACGGGGCATGGGCGCCGCCCGCGGGCGCGCACCACGCGGCCTCGCGTCGCGCGGGGCGCCCGCGGCGGGCGGGCGCCGCGCGTGCGGGCGCCGCCGCGCGGTGCGCGCCCGCGGGCCTCGCGCCGCGCGGGGCGCCCCCGGGCGAGCCGGCGCCGCGCGGGCGCCACCCGCGGGCGCGCACCGCGCGGCCTCGTGCCGTGCGGGGCGCCCCCGGGCGGGCGGGCGCCGCCCGCGGGAGCGCACCGCATGGCCCCGTGCCGCACGGGGCGCCCGCGGGCGGGCAGCTGCCGCGCGGGCGCCGCGTGGACGCCACCCGCGGGCGCACACCGCCGCGCGGGGCACCCGCGGGCCGGCGGCCGACGCGCGGGCGCCGCGCGGGCGCTGCCCACGGAGGCACGCCGCGTGGTTTCGTGCCGCGCGGGGCATCTGCGCGGGCAAACTCCGCGGGCGACGACGACCGCGTTGGTGGGCACGCGAGAAGCCATCGAGTGTTGTAAGAGCGTCGTTTTGGGGTTTTTTTCTTGCGGGGTTAGTTTTGAATTTCCGTTTACACGGTGTTGGTGCGTTTTATTAACTATCGTTTTTGGGGGCTTCTTTAGGTCTAGGTGTGCAGCGGGAGTGTGTTAAAAGATCCAAGTGCTCCAATCTTCCCGCAACCTGGTGGGTACTCTTGCAATAAGTGCAGTAAGTGCAATAGGTGCAATATGTCATCGTAAAAAGTGTAATAACCTGCCTAATAAAGTAGATGTGATGTTTAACTTGATTTAACCTTTCGCATAAATATATACCGGATCTTCTGTTATTAACTGTGGCGACTAAATGTCGCGGTGATCGTAGACGCCGGTTTCGGCTATCTTGTTTTGGATGCTGCACGTACACAGGCGGATTGGCCTCCGCATGTGTGTACTTTTCCGGAGAAGTGGTCTGAATGACCCGTGTGCCCCACGAAAGTGTAGGTGCGAGTGGGGACCTCTTCGCGCCAGCTAAAAGTGCCGCACTAGCTCCGTGAAGGGGTTAAAAGCATCACGTAAGTAAAGTAAATGTTCACGAGGGGAGATCGTCGACTCCCCGACAGGTACCGGTTATAATTAAATCAAGTGAGGTGGACACATGAGGTGGAAAAGCGAAAGGTTCCGGTGTATTTTGTTCGTTTTAAAGTTATTGTTAATTGTTTGAAACATCTACTTTATTTGTCACTGACTTTACCCACTCCGTGACAGGTCCGACTAGGTGTAATAACCGGGACGGTGGTGAGGCAGTGTCTAGGTGACCATAGCCGTATGAGGCCATACAACAGAACTCTTGCTTGGTTTATCTCATTTTCTCTTTCTGGTATAACTGTTAGTTTAATTTGCTTGATTGTGGATCATGTTGGAAGTTGGTTAGTTAATTAGTTGACACTGTGGATTTAACATAGTGTTATGAATTCTTATGCGGCCGTTTTACATTAAACAAAGGTTTCTAAATCGCTTTCCAAAAACCAAGTGTCGTGTGGGCACAATCTTGAAAACCTCTGGATTTATCCTTTCAAAAACATGTAGCCGCCTCATTGTGAATGTGTAGACGTTTTGGAAAAATTGGGTGTCGGATGGACACCATTTGCAAACCCGTAGTGATCTCTTGATGTGATTGAATGAAATTACTTTTCCTTCATATGTTCCCTGTGACTGTGTGGTTAAAGAATGTAGTTGTTGTTGTTGTTGTAAATGTGACGCCGTGCATATACAAAGGAGACTCTATCCGTTTGAAGAGTGAATTTGTATATGTGGCGGGTCTAACACGCACCAGTGGGCGAGGTCGATACTTATAAAGAAAAAATATATATATATATATACGCTTTTCCGCTTATCCTTAGACCTCCGGGGCGTGACAGATTAAATGGTATCAGAGAGAAAACAACTTTAACCACAGTAGTCGGTGATCAACATCCACAGTGCATGATGCCACAAGAAAATTGAACATGAGATAACCAAGATGTAGGTGCAGTAGATCGTGAGTGTACGGGGGAAAAAGGGACTTAATTTAGGTGCGTCCGTAGGTCAAGTGTTAGGCCAGTAACCTTAGGGTTAACGCGGTTTCTTTGTATACAGCTGATAATGGCCCAGACTAGGTCATCGACCGATAACGCTGGTGCAGAAAATACGGCCCCGGCCACCGCGGAGAACCAACTCCTCCGACAGCAATTGCGAGAGATGGCCGGACAATTGGCAACGCTGACGGAACAAGTCCGTCAGTTAACGCAGCGGCAGGCAACTGCGTCAGTGGAGGGCGCTCCGATCCCTCCGCTCGAACCGACCGCCCCCACTACGGGACTGCCAGGGGCGGGTGGTGCAACTACAGCCGCACCCCATCAGACCTCGATGACGGGCGTGTCGGCAGAGCAACCCACAGCCCCGTTGGACTCCCCCACCCCGGCAGCTTCGGGGCTCGTACCGGGAGCGACTGCGGGAGACTCAGCAAGAGAGGCGGCGACGACCCCTACTCCCGGGAGTACCGCAGCTACAGGAGGAGCTACAGACCAGCGAACTAAACGTGAACGAGTTAGGACGAACCTGGCAGAGTTCAAGAAGTACGATCCGCCCATCTTTGAGGGAGAAACGACTGACCCCTGGGTCGTAGAAAAATGGGTGGATAACATGGAGAAGCTTTTTGAAGACCTATTGATGGAAGAACATGAACGGGTCCCCTTAGCCGTTCACTTTCTTGAGGGGAACGCTCTCATTTAGTGGAAGACGGTACGTCCTGACCCGTCTACGAACACTCCACTACCGTCGTGGTCAACTTTCAGAGAGGAACTGCTTGGAGCGTTCTTTTCCAATAGTGTTAAACGACAGATGGAAGACGACCTCAAACACATTAAGCAAGGAAATCAATCGGTCATGGAATATCAGCGCGAGTTTGTGAGATTAACTAATTGCGTCCCGTTCGTCATACGGGATGAATCCCACAAGGCCCGTCTTTTTGTAGACGGGCTGCGAAGCGACATCTTCGAAGTAGTCCAAGCGGCAGATTTACACACTTTCCGGGCAGTAGTCGATAGGGCCACTATCGTGGAACGTGGCTTTGTTGTCACACACGCCCGACGGGAAGGCTCGGAATACAATCGGGACAAGAAGCAGTCGCAGTCTTACCCTGGAGGGGGCTTTTCTGGCAGGAACCGACCCCCAAAGTACCCCAAGACGCAACACGGGACCAAGAGCACACCGGCGGGGGGACAGCGGCCGGTAGACAGACCCTGCGTTATTTGTAGAGGAACGCACCGAGTTACAGAATGCCCTAAGAGACAAGACCATTGTTATCGCTGCGGCAAGCCTGGGCACCTCCGGTTTAACTGCCACTTGAACACGGGGGCGGCATCCTCCGCGGCTTCCACCTCGACACCGCAGCCGCAGGGACGAGGGAGAGCACCATCGGGAGTACCCTCACACCCCCCAGCAGCTCAACAGGAAGGGAAAACGCGACCCCAACCGGGAGGGAGGGTCTACGCCGTGAGCTAGTGAGGAGCGGAACCACCGGAGGACGTAGTAGCAGGTATTACCTCAATTTCCGATTTTCGTGCTCGAACTCTTTTTGACACCGGGGTGTCTCGCTCCTTCGTCTCCCGTACTTTTGCGCATACATATATTCTAGAGAGTAGACCCCTATGCGACCTGATGACCGTCCAGACCCCTGGGGGACCAATTGAAGCAACTAGTTTTGTACCTTCTTGCTACATAAAGCTGGGAAGGTTGTCCTGCCCCTGGGATCTGGTGGTTATCCCGTTAAAAGAATTCGACGTGGTGCTAGGCATGGATTGGCTCACCGAGTACCAGGCGGTAATCGATTGCGAGAAACGCTAGGTACGACTGCAGAAATCGGGATTCACAGAACACGTTTACCTGGCGTGTAAAAGTACTTCCTTCTTAACCGTCATCTCCGCGTCACGAGCCAGAAAACTAATAAAGGGCGGGTGCGTGGCCTATTTGGCCTCGGTGGACTTAGCGGCTCGACCCACTCCCTCACTGTCCGACATCCCAATTGTAAGGGAATTTCCGGATGTATTTCCGGCGGAACTCCCTGGGATGCCACCTGAACGAGAGGTCGACTTCCCCATTGAGCTGCTCCCAGGCACTAAACACATCACCAAAGCACCGTACAGGATGGCTTTCGCCGAGTTGAAGGAGCTCAAGGTGCAGCTGGAAGACCTTTTGGATAAAGGCTTCATCAGACCGAGCGTGTCGCCATGGGGCACGCCCGTTCTATTCGTAAGAAAGAAGGACGGAAGCCTTCGTTTGTGCATAGACTACCGAAAATAAACAAGGTCACCATTAAGAATAAATACCCCCTGCCGAGGATCGACGATCTATTCGACCAGTTACAAGGGGCAACGGTGTTCTCAAAGATTGATCTGCAGTCCGGCTACCATCAGCTCAGAGTTAGGGGTGAGGACATCCCCAAAACGGCCTTCCGGACTCGCTACGGCCACTACGAATTCACGGTAATGCCGTTCGGGCTCACCAATGCCCCAGCGGTATTTATGGACATGATGAACAGGGTGTTCAAACCCTTCTTAGATTTATTCGTAGTGGTCTTCATTGATGACATCCTCATCTACTCCCGTACGGATGAGGAACATGAGGAGCACCTACGTATAGTCCTTCAGACCCTCCGGGATCAAAAACTCTACGCCAAACTCAAAAAGTGTGAGTTTTGGCTCCGCGAGGTGGACTTTTTGGGGCACATCGTTTCGGCGTCTGGGATTGCAGTGGACCCGAGGAAGATAGACTCGGTGACAGACTGGTCCCGACCGACAACAGTAACAGAGGTACGAAGCTTTCTGGGTCTGGCAGGGTATTACAAGCGCTTCGTGGAAGGCTTCTCCAAAATAGCTACCCCCTTGAATCGCCTGACCCGGAAGGGGGAGAAGTTTATCTGGATGGATCAGTGCCAGAGGAGTTTTGAGGAACTCAAGGACAGATTGATGCGGGCCCCGGTTCTCGCCTTACCGAAACCTGGGGAGGATTATGAGGTTTATTGCGATGCGTCGCGAAACGGCCTCGGAGGTGTGCTTATGCAACGGGATAAGGTCATAGCCTATGCGTCGAGACAACTAAAGGAGTACGAGAGAAATTATCCCGTGCACGATTTGGAGCTTGCAGCGGTCGTGTTTGTCCTCAAGCTGTGGAGACACTATTTATACGGGACACACTGCAATGTGTATTCCGATCATCAGAGCCTCAAGTACCTCTTCATCCAGAAGGAGCTAAACTTGCGGCAAAGGCGGTGGCTCGAGCTACTGAAAGACTATGACTTGTCGATCCACTACCACCCGGGGAAGGCAAATGTGGTGGCCGACGCCCTGAGCCGCAAGGGGCAGACAGAAGGAGCAGGGGTAAGTGCTATTACCCAGCAGGACCGTCTGATTGCAGAGTTTTCGCAATTGAGACTGGAGGTTGTACCAGCGGGTACGGTCGCACGACTCATGACCCTAGTGGTAAGACCCACCCTGCTGGACAGGATTTTGGAAGGACAATCGACAGATACTCAGTTACAGCTTGTGCGAGACAGAGTACCCTCAGACCAAAGGGGTGATTTCGCAATAGGCTCTGATGGCACAATACGATTCCGAGGACGAATTTGCATGCCGGACCTACCTGAACTCAAAGAGGAAATCTTGAGGGAAGCGCATACTGCTCCCTACGCAGTGCACCCTGGGGGAACAAAGATGTACAAAGATATAAAGCAAACCTTTTGGTGGCCTAAGATGAAGGAAGACGTGACTCGATTCGTGGCACATTGCCTGGTGTGCCAACAAGTAAAGGCCGAACATCAACGCCCAGCAGGGAAATTGCAACCGTTGCCGGTGCCTGAATGAAAGTGGGAGATGATTATGATGGATTTTGTGACCGGCTTCCCGAGATCGCCACAAGGACATGATGCGATATGGGTCATAGTGGATCGTTTGACGAAATCGGCCCACTTCCTGCCCATACATACGACGTGGACTCGGGAACGACTGGCGCAAACATACATTAATGAGATAGTGAGGTTGCATGGAATACCAGCATCCATTACGTCGGACAGGGACACGCGATTTGTGTCGAACTTTTGGCGGAGCCTGCAACGAGCAATGGGAACCAAACTGCACTTCAGCACGGCTTTTCACCCGCAAACTGACGGACAATCAGAGCGGGTGATCCAAATCCTCGAAGACATGCTCCGGGCATGCGTACTTGACTTGGGCGAAGGGTGGTCTCGATACCTACCCCTTGTGGAATTCGCCTACAACAACAGTTATCAAGCCAGCATTCAAATGGCGCCATACGAGGCTCTGTATGGGCGCCACTGTCGGTCTCCAATATGCTGGGACGACTTGGGAGAGCGCAAGTTTTTGGGCCCAGATTTAGTGGAGGAGACCGAGGCAAAGGTGCGTCTGATCAAACAACGGCTGCTTACCGCCCAGAGTAGACAGAAAAGTTACGCGGACCATAGACGACAGGATTTGGAATTCATGGTGGGTGAGCACGTGTTGCTCCGAGTTTCGCCTTCAAAGGGGACTCGACGTTTCGGCCTGAGGGGAAAGTTAAGTCCGAGGTACGTGGGACCGTTCGAGATCCTAGAACGCGTGATCCCGGTGGTGTACCGGTTGGCCTTGCCGCCGAACCTCGATCGAGTCCACAACGTGTTTAACGTTTCAATGCTCCGGAAGTACCTCCCTGACCCCTCTCACGCCCTAGATGTATCCACTATCGAGTTATAAGAGGACTTAAGCATCGAGGAGACGCCGGTGTGGATTTTGGAACGAGAGGATAAGAAATTGCGCAATCGGACCATCCCCTATGTAAAGGTCCAGTGGAGCAACCACGAAGAACGCGAAGCGACGAGGGAACTGGAATCGAAAATGAGAGAATGTTTTCCCGAGTTGTTCAGCGATGGTTGTAATTAAGTTTCGAGGACGAAACTTCTTATAAAGTGTGAGTGGTGTAATGACACGACTTTTCCTGTAATCTTTACCCTCCTATTAATAAAGTGTTTCTTTTAGTGAGTTTGAATTATCGAGTTTTTGTGAGTCGGTCAAGGTGTGGCACGGGTATTTTTCTGTAAAAGGGCTCAAAAAATGATGACCGACGGTGCAATCGGATCTGAAATCCGACGTACGGATCTCCCGGAACAGGGTTTTTAGATTTGCGGTGAATTAGCGTGCATCGGAATCCGTGCAAAATATACTGCACGCTTCCCGAGGAAATGTGGGTTATCCCAAATGATTAATTAATTAAAGAATTAATTATTCGGTGACAGATATTAAAAAGGGGGATTTAGTTGTACGTACGAAAAGAAAAAATCTCACTTTTCGCAAAAAGAGAAACCCTAGCCGGAGAGAACGAACGAGGGAGAAAAGAGAAGAAAAAGGCGGAACCCTAGCCAGAGGAGGAAAAAGAAAGAAAGAGGAAGAAGACGGAGGAATCCGATCACCCCGAACAACGTACCGGAATTAGAAGGGCGATCGGTCGACTCCCCCGTCGGGATTTTCGGTAAGTAGATTTCATTTTGTTGCGTTATTGGGGTTTTTCGGGTCTTTTTCGTTGTCATCATCGCCGTCTCCGTCCCCGTCGTCACCACCGGCCCCGGCCCCGCCGCCGCAGCCGCTAGGGCACCGCGCGGGCGGACGGGTGACGCGCGGCGCCGCTAGGGCACCGCGTGGGCGGACGCCGCTAGGGCACGGACCGGGCGGGCGGACGACGCGCGGGCGCCGCTAGGGCACCGCGCGGGCGGATGGGTGACGCGCGGCGCCGCTAGGGCACCACGCGGGCGCCACACGGGCGCCGCCCGCGGGCGCGCACCGTGCGGCCTCGTGCCGCGCGGGGCGCCCCTGGGCGGGCGGGCGCCGGGCGGGCGCCACCCGCGGGCGCGCATCGCACGGCCCCGTGCCGCGCGGGGCGCCCGCGGGCGGGCAGCTGCCGCGCGGGCGCCGCGCGGACGCCACCCGCGGGCGCACACCGTGCGGTCATGCGCGCGCGGGGCACCCGCGGGCCGGCGGCCGCAGCACGGGCGCCGCGCGGGCGCTGCCCTCGGACGCACGCCGCACGGTTTCGTGCCGCGCGGGGCATCCGCGGGCGGCGACATCCGCGCGGGCAAACTCTGCGGGCGACGACGACAGCGTGGGTGGGCACGCGGGAAGCCGTCGAGTGTTGTAAGAGCGTCATTTTTGGGTTTTTTGTTGCGGGGTTAGTTTTGGATTTCCGTTTCCGCGGTGTTGGTGCGTTTTATTAACTATCATTTTTGGGGACTTCTTTAGGTCCAGGTGTGCAGCGGGAGTGTGTTAAAAGATCCAAGTGCTCCGATCTTCCCGCAAACAGGTGGGTACTCTTGCAATAAGTGCAGTAAGTGCAATATGTCATCGTTAAAAGTGTAATAACCTGCCTAGTAAAGTAGATGTGATGTTTAACTTGATTTAACCTTTCGCATAAATATGTACCAGATCTTCTGTTATTAACTGTGGCGACTAAATGTCGCGGTGATCGTACACGCCGGTTTCGGCTATCATGTTTTGGATGCTGCACGTACACAGGCGGATTGGCCTCCGCATGGGTGTACTTTTCCGGAGAAGTGGTCTGAATGACCCGTGTGCCCCACGAAAGTGTAGGTGCGAGTGGGGACCTCTTCACGCCAGCTAAAAGTGCCGCACTAGCTCCGTGAAGGGGTTAAAAGCATCACGTAAGTAAAGTAAATGTTCACGAGGGGAGATCATCGACTCCCCGACAGGTACCAGTTGTAATTAAATCAAGTGAGGTGGACACATGAGGTCGAAAAGCGAAAGGTTTCGGTGTATTTTGTTCGTTTTAATGTTATTGTTAATTGTTTGAAACATCTACTTTATTTGTCACTGACTTTACCCACTCCGTGACAGGTCCGACTAGGTGTAATAACCGGGACGGTGGCGAGGCAGTGTCTAGGTGACCATAGCCGTATGAGGCCTTACAACAGAACTCTTGCTTGGTTTATCTCATTTTCTCTTTCTGGTATAACTGTTAGTTTAATTTGCTTGATTGTGGATCATGTTGGATGTTGGTTAGTTAATTAGTTGACACTATGGATTTAACATACTTTAATGAATTCTTATGCGGCCGTTTTACATTAAACAAAGGTTTCGAAATCGCTTTCCAAAAACCAAGTGTCGTGTGGGCACAATCTTAAAAACCTCTGGATTTATCCTTTCAAAAACATGTAGCCGCCTCATTGTGAATGTGTAGACGTTTTGGAAAAATTGGGTGTCGGGTGGACACCGTTTGCAAACCCGTAGTGATCTCTTGATGTGATTGAATGAAATTGCTTTTCCTTCCTATGTTCCCTGTGACTGTGTAGTTAAAGAATGTAGTAGTTGTTGTTATTGTAAATGTGACGCCGTGCATATACAAAGGAGACTCTGTCCGTTTGAAGAGTGAATTTTTATATGTGGCGGGTCTGACACGCACCGGTGGGCCAGGTCGATACTTATAAAGAAAAAAATATATATATACGCTTTTCCGCTTATCCTTAGACCTCCGGGGCGTGACACAGCGACGTGGCGAAGCATGGTTAATCCGGGCGCTGGATGGACGGCTCAAATCGGGGCACTGTTTGCGCCCGAATCTTTTCGGGCGCCCGAAACCGGGGACTCAGGGGTCATTTCTGGATTTGTTGGGTTTTGGCTATAAGTAGCCTCCTTTGCTGCACATCCGGCCCTTTTTCCCGAGCTCCTCTGTCACGCCCCGAGGGTTTAAACAAGCGGAAGACAACCACCAAAAGTTCGTAAATTTTGCATATATATATTTTTTTGAAAGTCCTTTCCCCTGGTGCGAGCCTAGCCCCGCCTCATATACCGATTCACCCCGCAAACGGGCAGAGTCTCCTCTGTATATGCACGGCGTCACGATTACAACAGTCATTTAACCACAGCAGTCTACAAGCATTACCAAACGAGATTATCTTGCATCAGGAAATTTAACGAGGCCGATTGATCTTTCGAAAGGATAAATCCACAAGGTTTTAAAAACGGTGTCCACACGACACCTATGTTTTTCAAAACAGTTTTCGAAATCCATAAATCCATAGAGTTTTAAAAACGGTGCCCACACGACACCTATGTTTTTCAAAACTGTTTCAAAATCCATAAATCCACAGAGTTTTAAAAACGGTGCCCACACGACACCCATGTTTTTCAAAACCGTTTCGAAATCCATAAATCCACAGAGTTTTAAAAACGGTGCTCACACAACACCTATGTTTTTCAAATTATTTTCGCAATGCTTTTTCTGTAGTTTGAAAACGGCCAACTAACAGACTGTAAAGTAAATATTCATCCACAGCAGTATGAAATCGTCCCAACATCCACATCAACCCCACAATGTATAAAACCCACATAGCTACTAACAGATAATGAAATTAGCATAACTAGAAAATAAACACAGTCTGTAGCCTCGAAGGGCCAAAAGTCCTCTCGTCGCGGCCTCACCGTCGCCCTAGCTCTCCCCCCTGACTGAACTTGTCACAGAGTGGGAAGTCAGCGACATATGGTATAAAGTATGAAATGCAGGAAAGCTGTAACTAAAGCAAACCGTAAGAAAACCAGAGCAACCACCCTCCTCATAGTGCAATCGACGGTAACCCCCCCCCTGCATAACCTAAACCGAGCACCTGCCCCGGCAAACCATACTGAGCACCTGCCTCGGCAAACCAGACCGAGCACCTACCTCGACAAACCAGACTGAGCACCTACCTCGGCAAACCAAACCGAGCACCTACCTCGGCGAACCACACCGAGCACCTACCTCAGCGAACCACACCGAGCACCTACCTCGGCGAAGCACATCGCTTTCACCTTGGCGCCTCTAACCCCCCACATACGGGGGCCCCCACTACATCACCTTGTGGGGTACACGGGTCAACGTACCACTTTTTCAAAAAAGCACACCCTCGCGGTGGCCAAACTGCCGGTGTGCGTGTAGCAGCCTCGAGCATCATAACCAAGTACACATACATAACATAGGGCACCGCGACACTTGGTCGCCATAATATCGATAATATCATATAATAAATATTAACAGGAGTTAACAGCAGTAAATCATGCAGTTACTTTATTCCTACACATTTCCCAAAATTTCATAATCTAAAACATCGAAAAAGTACCCACCTCAAACACGAAGAAGAAGATGTGTGGAAGCTCCAACCAAAACACCCCCACCTTGTGCCCGAAAAAGCTTGATTTCGCTGGAGGAGAAAGAAAGAGGATCGTCCGCTCCCCGCTCGATCAATCCTGCAGAAAGGGAGCAATTTCTCCTTCCCTCTCCCTGTCTCTCGGCCTCGATTCTCTATGCCGTCTTCTTGAAAAGAGGGAAAATATGGTTTGGGGTTTTCCCGTACACACCCAGATCAGACTTAAGTGCTAACGAAAGGGAAAAAATATAAAATAATTTACCAGATAACATCCTAGCCAATCGAAATTTGAACGAGGGATCCAGATTACCTCGGAAAGCGTGCCGATCGCTAGCACGGATTTCGTCGCGCCCAAGCTGATAGTGAACTTCAAAAATCATTTCTGGGAGATCCCGGGGTCGGAATTCGAATCTGATCGGGCCACCGTTCACCGTTTTGCGAGCTCTAGTACCTAAAAATACCCGCAAACCCCAACGGTCAGTCCAGAAATTTTCGAACTTTCAACCCCCACCTAGCAACTGAATTAATTAAATTGGAACCAAAACAGAAAGCGGGAATGTCGAGGTGTTACATCACTCACATCTTAAAACAAGTTTCGTCCTCGAAACTTAACCCTGGTCCGCAACGAATAAATCTGGGTAGCACTCCCTCATCTTTGACTCTAGTTCCCAAGTCGCTTCACATTCTTCCTGGTTGCACCACAGCACCTTCACATAGGGGATCGTCCGGTTGCGCAACTTTTTGTCCTCCCGTGCTAAGGTCCGCACCAGTGTTTCCTCGAAGCTCAGGTCCTCTTTAAGCTCGATAGCAGTGACGTCCAGTACATGTGACAGGTCAGGGAGATATTTTCAAAGCATTGAAACATGGAACACATTGTGTACCCGGTCGAGGTTTGGCGGTAGGGCTATACGATAGGCCGCCTGGCCGACGCGCTCCAAGATTTCAAACGGCCCCACGAACCGTGGGCTCAACTTGCCTCTCAGCCCGAATCGTTTAATTCCTTTGGATGGAGAGACCCGTAGTAACACGTGCTCCCCCACTTGAAACTTCAAGTCGCGGCGTCTCTGGTCTGCATAGCTCTTTTGTCGACTCTGGGCGGTCAACAATCGCTGCCTGATGAGGCGCACCTTTTCCTCGGTCTCTTCTACCAAGTCCGGTCCCAAGAACTTCCGCTCCCCTAAGTCGTCCCAACAGATCGGAGATCGACAGCGTCGCCCGTATAAGGCTTCATACGGCGCCATTTGAATGCTAGCCTGGTAACTGCTATTGTAGGCGAACTCCACGAGGGGTAGGTAACGTGACCATCCGTCACCCAAATCAAGTACACAGGCCCGAAGCATGTCCTCGAGAATCTAGATCACCCGTTCAGATTATCCGTTCGTCTGGGGTGGAAAGTTGTGCTAAATTGCAGTTTGGTCCCTAGAGCCCGTTGTAGACTCTGCCAAAAGTTCGAGACGAACCGTGTGTCTCTATCTGAAGTGATCGATGCCGGCACCCCGTGCAACCTCACAATCTCGCTGATGTAGACCTGAGCCAGCTGATCTCGAGTCCACGTCGTATGAATGGGTAGGAAATGAGCTGACTTTGTTAACCGATCCACTATGACCCAGACTGCGTCGTGCCCCTGTTGCGAACGCGGAAACCCAGTGACAAAATTCATGGTAATTCGCTCCCACTTCCACTCTGATGCAGGTAGAGGTTGCAACTTCCCTGCCGGCCGCTCGTGTTTGGCTTTTATCTGTTGATAGATCAAGCAATGCGCTACGAACTGTGTTACATCTCCCTTCAGTTTAGGCCACCAGAAGGTCTACTTGAGGTCCTTGTACATTTTTGTGCCCCCAGGATGCGCAATATAGGGAGCGCAGTGCGCTTCTGACAAAATCTCCTCCTTCAATTCTGGCGAATCGGGCACACAAATCCGCCCTCGAAAACGTAGTGTGCCGTCTACCCCCATCGAAAAGTCGCCCTCCTGGTCTGGGGAAATCCTGTCCCGGACAAGCTGTAACTGCGTATCGGTCCTTTGGCCTTCCCGGATCTTATCGAACAATGTAGGCTTGACTATTAAGGACAATAGTCACGCGACCGTTCTTACCGGTGCCACCTCCAACCATAACCGCGAGAACTCCGCGATCAAGCTATCCTGTTGAGTAATCGCGCCCGCTGATGTCCCCTCAATTTGCCCATTCCTGCTCAAAGCATCTGCTACTACATTTGCTTTTTCGGGATGGTATTGAATGGATAAATCGTAGTCCTTTAGCAACTCTAACCACCGTCTTTGCCGCAGATTCAGTTCATTCTGGGTGAATAGATATTTAAGGCTTTGGTGGTTCGAGAACACATTACAATGAACACCAAAGAGGTAGTGCCTCCAGAGCTTTAGAACGAAGACGACTGCGGCCAGCTCTAGATCGTGTGTCGGGTAATTCCGTTCATATTCTTTCAGTTGTCTTGAGGCATAGGCTATTACTTTCCTCTGTTGCATCAGTACACCCCCAAGGCCGATCCGTGATGCGTCACAGTAAACCTCATAATTGTGAGGACCCGGATCCCCACGATGAGTTTACTGGTTGATTGGCAGCTTCTAGAGGCCTATGTGGTGTGTCGGTGGTGTTTGTGCACAATTTGGACACAAGTGATGGATTTCGGGCTTAAAATGGATCACGTGAGTGATCGTAGGACCCCGTCGGATGTTTAGAAGTATTTTCGCGTGAAACGGATATTAAAATTGGACTCAGCACGAAATTTGGGTTAAGAACACTTTACTGGATGCCTTCGGAAAATTTGGGGATTGGAATTTGGCAAAACGGACAGCGGATTTGGATTCAGCGCGCGAAAATGATGAAAATGGACTATTTACTTATATTTTTCGGAGCCCAGACGCCGCGCACGAATTTTGAGGCACTTGGCACTGTTCCGGCGGTGGGCGGGCAGCGGCGGCGGCGGCGAAGCGCGGTGGCGCGGGCGCGGGCACGCGCCGGAGCGGGCACGGGCAGGCGCGCGGGCAGGCGCACGGTGCACGGGGGCGGCGTGCCACGTGTTACCTTCCTATTGGTTTGCCTCGGGACACGTGGCCGCGTAGGATTGGTCGGTGCAGTGGCCTGGGACCACAGAGCAGGCCGGGGCGGCCTCGGGGCGCGTGCCTGGCAGAGGTCGCAGGCGGCGCTGGCGTGCGCACGTGGGCGCGGCAGGCGCTCGTTGACCGGGTGCGCGCCACGCGTCAGCACCGCAGCGAGCCACGTGGCGTCAGGTGGATGGCCGGATTGGCTGTCCGCTGTTTGGCGGGTGACGTGGCGGAACCGGATAGTTTCGGGTGCTCCGTGGGACAGGGAAATCGGCGCATTGTTGGCGCCCGATTGATTCGGGCGCCCGAAACTGAGGACACAGGCGGGATTAATTGATTTGTTCTGTGTGGCCTATTTAAGACCCGAGCCTCCTTCTTATCCCCTTTTGCCGCATTTCCGAGCCTCCTTTCACCTCGACGCGTTCTACAAAGTTGCTCCCCGTGCTGTGCTGCATCCACCTAAGGATTTCTGGGATTTTATGTGGCATGCTTTTCAAGGTTTTTATTTCTTTGGCGCGTCGCGACGTTCCTTCGTCGGTGTTTCCTTCCGTCGCGTTTCGGTGCGAGAGCTCCCCCGACCTACTCCGACCACTTTTTCGAGCGATTCTTGCTCTGTTGGATCCGCGACAGGTAGGGCTACGATTATGTTATTTTCAGCTTCCCCTAGTTTCAGGTTTTTCTTGGAGTTTTTCTGAGCTTACTGGGACCCCATTTTCTGTGAGGATTTCTGGGACAGCGCAGGATGTTTCGGCTATATCTTCACGCTCGAGCATCGGATTGAGGCGTGCCTGTACACTTTTTGCATCTATGCGTCGCAAGGATCATCGCCGTATTTTTCTAGGATTTTTTTGAGGCTTGGCCGAAGGTATATGTTTTCCCCCTTTTCTGTGTATGGTATTACAGTTGTTTTGTTGTGGGGTTTCGTGCTCACCGTGTTGTGGAATTTGTAACTCGGCCTACGGGGCTCGGATTGGGACGTGCAGGTACTCGTTTCGAAGGGCTCGACGCGACGCTTGCGGTAGTATTTTTGTTGGATTTTTTGGAGTCCTTTCTACAGGTGAAAAAATTGCTTCTTTGGGACTGAAGTTTCACCTTGGACAGCACTCTTGGAATGTTGTATAAATTGTAATATTGGACTATATTTTTGTATCCAGGGGTATTTGTGGGAGTTTTTGGAGCACTGCTTGGAGGTGTGAAATTCCCTTCCTTGTGCTGTTTTGGAAAAACAGCTAGTATGTGTGTGGGGTTTTGACTAGAGTGTTGTGTTGTTGTTTGTAGCCGAGGCTTACGCGACATGTACCGTGGATACGGGTTCAGCAGATATTGTTAGCAAGTGGCCACGCTCTTCACCGACTTCAGGTTTGCCTTGGTTTAAGCACTTCAGGTGGGTAAGCTTAATATTGGTAACTGTATAAGGGAATGATAAGGTTTTTATGGATGTTTATGTTATGGTTAATGTAAGTACACCTGTGGGAGTGTCACCCCTCTATGACTGATAGCATGCATAATTAATGTACAACCGATATGAGTGAGAGGTAAGCAGGGAATGGCCTAGATCTTGTGGATTGATGCTTACCTGATCATTGTACATGTTTGGTGAATCGGAGACTTAGCATATGGTATACGGTTATACTTATCCCACACTAGATGATATAGAGATCATACATGAGTATTCATTGGCCTATTTATGTGAGATTGGTATATCATAGTAGGAATACTTTAGCATGCCTTGTTATTATATGTTTCATTCTCTTTTATCGTTTCTGAGGACAAAAGTATGCTTGTATGGACATGTAGTTAGGCCATCTTTTACTGCTGCACTACTTTTTGGAACTTGACTTAGGAGAAACCATGTTATTCCTTTTCACCTTCTTTGTTAGTCAGGCGGTCTGTGTTGCTCGGGTGCGAGCAGGGGTCTGGGGTAGTGTAGCCGGAACATTGGTGCAAGGGATGGGTTGTGTTGGATTGCGGTTGGCAGGGTATTGCGGCAACCGCAGATATTGGGCGGTTGACCAGATATTTATTTATGCATCAGATTGGGTATCAGTTTTTCCTAGTGGGCGGAGTTTCCTACTTATTGAGTACTTTAGAATCTGATTGAGGACCGAGGCTTTCTTTAGTGGTTGAGCTTTCCCACTTTGATCAGAGTCGTGATCCAGTCCTGCTGATTTATACTACTATTATACTTATTACTCAGGTACTTTACTCGTGTGGGTCGCTCCCCTCGAGTGCCACTTCGGAGTGTACGATATATATACTTTGAGTCCTTGAGACTCCTATCCCCTATCGGTGTTATGCGTTGGCCAGCATACCCGATTTGGCAGGCACAGCAGGAAGTACCAGTTTTACTGGTGGCACTAGATTGGGGTTATTACAGGCATTTACTTTATTGTTGCACTCGTGTCAGGGGGCTGAGTGGAGTTTAGTAGCTGTGTTTAGACCAGTGCTAGTGTTGTTGGGAGCCGTTTGGTTTGACGGTGGTCCCGTATCATTGTGAGTACTTTGACCATTATGTGAGAGGTTGAGCATCTTGAGTCTATCCGTTCCGAGAGAGAGCGTGGATTTCGACTATAGCCTGTATGAGCCACTACTCGATAGCGAGTTAGTCCGTTTGGACACCCTACATAATTCCTGCCCAGCAGTGGGAGGTGGTTGTAGGTGGGGCGCAGGTTTGACTGGACCAGATGTGGCAGTAAGCTCGGTTGGGTCGATTGTGCACTTCATGTGGTAGTGGTGGCATATCCTTCATTGGTTCTCCCCTTTTGAGCATTTAGTTAGAGGCATGGTAGCTGTTGAGTGTCTCCAGCTTCTTGCTCAGTCTTTTACTGCATTGGTTATCTTATGCCTCAAGTAGACTTAGTGGGTAGATCGTCGTGCCTGGCGGTGGTACCCACTGAGAACTCCCTTTTTGGTGTAGTTCTCATACCCATTGGGGGTTTTCCCCCTCCTTTTTCCTTTCTCTTCTTTGTTTTGCAGAGTCTTAGCGGGTGTTGCTGATTCTGCGGTTGTTGATCGTGGCGAGGGAGTCGCGAGCTAGATCCCTACCCATTGTTGGAGAGTAGCGGCACCCTTCAGAGGAGATCTTCAGTAGATTAGTTATTTTATTTCCTCTTTTGAGAGACTGATGTAGTGAGGATATTGTTGGGTTATGTCTAATATGGATCTAAATAGGAGAAAAAACACCTAGAAGGGGATGAATAGGTGTAAACAATAAACACTCAAAAATCTTTGCGTAATAAAACACAATGCGGAGAAATAAATAACACGCAGAGATTTTACGTGGAAAAACTCCAAAACCAGGAGTAAAAAACCACGGGACCGATAACACGGTGAAATCCACTAGAATTATAACACGTACAAGGTGATGTAACGCACTCACTCACGACTCAACCTTTTCCATACGCTCCTAGTAGATCTTCTCCGCTCGCTCCGCAACGCTCCTCGAATCCACGATTTGCGTCCAACGCCGAATCCACGACGTCCAACGTCGAATCCACGACGTCTGACCGAATCCACGGCCTTCACCCAGTAGCACATCTCGAATCCACGAACGTACCTCGCTCCGAATCCACGAGAGCGGTAGCACCTTGAATCCACAAGGCCACGCGAGTCCACGCGCCGATTTTGGGGAAAATCGTTGTTTTTGGGTGGTGATGATCCGCCGAATACTTAGATCAAAGATAGATCGGAAATACCATCTAAGTATTCATTAATTTGATTCTACTCAAAATCTGAGTTTGAAATCCTAGAATCAAATTAATTAATATAGATGAAGAAACATAGAATTAATCTAGTTATTTCCTTTCTTCTCTATATGTGGATTTTTCTCTTTTTCGGTTTACACGGATCTTTTTGGATTACCCTAAAAAATGAATCGTAGGGTTTATTTATAGGTTAGAAACCATTGGAAGAGGATAAGAATAAAAAACTAACCTTATCTGAAATTTTTCAGGACGACGGTCCGGACTGGAATACTGAGGTCCGGACTGTCGTAGCTAAACAGACTATTTCCAGAAAAACACACGTTCGGGGTCCGGACTGTTCATGCAGTTTCTGTAAAATCCACGTTCGGGGTCCGGACTGAGCAAATGTGATCCGGACTGGATTTGCGCATGAACTACCCTATGTTCGGGGTCCGGACTGTAGTACCCTGATCCGGATCCTGAACATATAACATGTCCAGTTTTTTATTTTTATGCGATTAAAAATCCATCCATGTGTTTCTACATTATAAGAAGTATTCGGATCACCAAATTTATTTAGTTAAACGTACCTGATCCTTTTGAATTCTTCTTTCTTGAGATTGAGGTATATGATCCAAACTTCTTCATCTTCAATCTTCAAGACTTAACCATTTTCACGAAATACGCCAAAACAAATTCCTTAACAATCTCCCCCTTTGGCGGTTTCGTGACAAAACAAAAATCCACTCAAGAAAATTCAAAAAGGTATTTTTGTTGCTATCACCATACAACAAAAATTTACATTTGAGATCCAAATAAAAATGAATACATGAGATAAACTTCTAAAACAGACTCTAAACTTAGACATCTGTACTCTCTGCAAAAGAAATCATTCTTGACAAAAGAAATCGTTAGATACCTCAAGAAATTTTAACATTCAAAAAAACACAGAGATAGAGTTTATACTCACCATGACATTCATGAACTCAGATATGTAATAAGATCACAATCAGAAATAGACATATCTTCTAAGCATTAAAATCCAAATGTCATAGGTTTGTTAGTCAACAATAACTTGCTAGTTATATTACATGCCCAAATAGTTAGTCGAATAGTTAGTCGAGACATGCATTCAAACACAATATAAAACCAAAGTTGAGTTGTACTTACCTTCATAGTTCAAAGTTCTCACAAACCATTGTCATCATTGTTCGTTTCATTGTTTGTTTCTCTCTCCCCCATTTTGTCACTAAATTAAGCCAAAATTACAAAATGAAAGGAGAGTTAAAGGTTCAAAAAGAAAATGTAAGAACTAAAACTAAAAATAAAACCTGCAAAAACAAAAATTACTCAGAATCCCAAGATTTGATCACTAGAGCAAATGATCATGCCAGATCAGAACTGTCTGAACTGCTACAATCCAGCTTGCTCAAAATTCCTTTAAGCATTCTTGATATTTTGGAACATTTCCTTTTCATCTTTTGTTGTCCAGAGGTAATCTGCTGTAGGTCTATCGACAATCTCTCTTGTTCAACAGACAATCTCCTCTGTTCTTGTCGGATGGAGGACAATATGTTAGCTTCTGTAGTGTCTCTCCTGGAGGTCGAAGGAGGTAGCGTAGATGAGGATGGTGCATTCTGACCTTCAATCCATGGAGATTCTCTAGGAGGTGAGCGTGTTTTGGAGAGGGGTTCATTAATTTGAATTCCACTGCCCTTGACATTTTTCCGTCTTGTATATTGCTTGGTTGTTGAGGATGACTTCATTAGCTTTTTGTTCTTTAAATACAACCTGTCTTCCTCATCAACAGTTTTTTGTACTTCCTTACAAAATGCATCCCAATCCTCTTCGTCCTCTGATTCTGACTCAATTTGAGGAACATTCTTCGTTTCTTCTGGATTTGTTTCATCTTGTTCCCTTTTGACAGATGCTCGAGTTCCTACTAATGCTATAATGAGCACAATAACCCAAGTGAACACCATCTCTATTAATTCCTGTGAATAAGAGAATCCTGCGAGCAACAACTCAAGAACACGAAAAAATTGTTAATTTTTAAAAATTTGAAAAATTGTACCTAAACAATCATTATCGTGTAGAGAGACTAGGAATCAAATTAGTTTTGCAAAAAGAATTTTAAAAATAGATCAATTCCATGATTTTCAAAAATTCTCATTATATGCCCTAAAACCGAATTTTAGAAATCGAAGCCTAAAAATCGTTAATCAAGAGAATACCTAGCATATAATCAAAACTAATCTACTCAGAGTTCTTATTTCAAAAGAAATTTGACCAAAAACCAATCTCAAACGAAAAAGATACAAATTTTCTTCACGTTTTTGAGAAAAAAAGATAAAGTCTGTGAAAAACTGAAGTTTTGATCATAAAAACTTACTTTGATTTGAAGAACCCGAGTTGGAAAGGCTCCAAATTGGTTGATTTTTAGAGAGAGAAGCTCTGGAGACTTGGAAACAAAAGATTGTTGTAAAAGAAATCAAAACCCTTTTGTTTCTTATAAAACCCTAGCCGCGGTCCGGACTGCCTTATGAATCCAGTCCGGATCGGCTACCCGCAGAGAATTCCTGCGTTCGGGATCCGTAACAGGAAATCCAGTCCGGATCGGCTCCAACTTTTTCTTCAGAAAAATTAGAAAAATTCCAGAAAATCCAGAAAAAGATTGTAAGCACTTTTGTGTATCAACTTTAAACAAAATTCATCGTTTCATACAAAAGAAATAGATTATGCTAAATCTATCAATAATATCCAAATAATGAAACGAAAATTTATAAAAATTAAATCTCTTAAAGTTGAACAAGTTCAATTACATCTATCACGATCTTATGAGTAATGCCTTTATCAAATCATCAATTTGGTAAAGAAAATGAAATACCAAGATCAATAGATGTTTGAAATCCCAAATAAGTTAGATAATATATCTAGTCAATTTGTTGAAGGAGTGGCTCTTTGAGCATCTTTCAATAAAATCCCCACCTTATACCAACCTTGAAATTTGACAGAGTCAAGTATTTCAAAAAGCATTTTATCTAATCAACTTGAAAAACCATGCTTGGTATACATGTGGTAGCTGCACACAGTACTCGGACGACCGAGGTGGTAGCTCTTTCCTCCATGTGGTGGTAGTTTTCACACTCCTCATTGGGATGTAACTCTTTCCACATCTTTTGAGCATAACAATTTAATGAACTCCCCCTCAATTGGCTATCAATTATTTAAGATATAAAGTATTCAACCAAAAATTGATCTCGATTTCATACTCGACTAATAGTCAAATAAGATAAAAACTATACCAAGAGATCATTTGAGAGAGAAATTGACTTTGATCACTTAAAGATGACTTAATTGACATAAACGATCATTGCATCAAATGAATTATTATGATATCCAAAGCATAATAAATTTCTAAATATATGAAAGGATGCAGTTAAAGTCAATATAACTAATGCTCAATTAATGTTCTATGTACAAACATAGATAAAGAACAAAAACACAAAACAAAACCTAACCTAAGCAATGGTTTCAAAAAGAGTTATTTCAAGGAAAGCATTCCAATTGCTTTACGCAAATGAATAAAACGTTTTTGATCCAAAGGTTTTGTTAAAATGTCAGCTAATTGATCTTCAGTTGAAATGTAGGAAAGTTGAAGAATATTTGATTCAACTAGCTCTCTTAGAAAATGATATCTAAGTTCAATGTGTTTTGTTCTTGAGTGCAACACAGGGTTTTTGGAAATATTTATAGCACTTGTGTTGTCACAAAGAATGGTTACCGAAGTTGCTGAAATTCGGAAGTCGCTCAACACGCTTTTCATCCAAATGAGTTGGGTTGAACAACTACCCGCTGAAATATATTCCGCTTCGGCAGTCGAGAGTGCAATGCAGTTTTGCTTTTTACTATGCCATGCAACAAGGCAATGGCCAAGATAAAAACATGCACCACTCGTACTTTTCCGATCATCCACAGATCCTGCCCAATCGGCATCTGAATATCCTACAATGTCAAGAGTTGTTCCCATAGGATACCAAATTCCGAAATTCACGGTTCCTTTGACGTACCGGATGATCCTTTTCACCGCTTTCAGGTGAACCTCCTTTGGTGCTGATTGATATCTCGCGCAGATCCCAACACTAAAGGATATGTCCGGGCGACTAGCCGTGAGGTAGAGTAGACTACCAATCATGCTGCGATAAAGTTTCTCGTCTACATTCTCACTAAGAGATTCACTTCCTAATCCCTTATTGCTAGTTCCCATTGGAGTCGGAAAATCTTTAGAATTTTCTAATCCAAACTTCTTGACCAACTCCATTGCATACTTGGATTGACACAGATGGATGCCTTCTCATTTTGTTTCACTTGCAATCCAAGAAAATATGTTAGTTCGCCCATCATGGACATCTCAAATTCGCTTTCCATGGTTTCAGCGAATTTAGAAGCATCATTGTCTCTTGTTGCACCAAATACAATGTCATCGACATAGATTTGTGCCACAATGAAGTTATCCTGATAATGCTTCACAAAGAGAGTCCGATCTGCTCCCCCTCGAGTATAGCCCTTCTCCAAAAGGTGCTTCGTCAACCTTTCGTACCATGCTCGCGGTGCTTGTTTTAGACCGTAAAGAGCCTTTTTCAAACGAAAAACATGGTTAGGTTGTTTATGGTCTACAAAACCTTTCGGTTGAGCCACATAAACTTCCTCATTTAAAAACCCATTTAAAAATGCGCTCTTAACGTCCATTTGAAATAGTTTGATTTTAAAATGACAAGCAATTGCGAATAAAATACGAATGGACTCGAGTCTAGCTACAGGGGCGAAAGTTTCATCAAAGTCTATACCTTCTATTTGAGAGTAGCCTTGAGCAACTAGACGTGCTTTGTTCCTGATGATGGTACCATCCTTTTTTTCTTATTCTTGAAAATCCATTTAGTACCAATCACATTGTGTTGCTTCGGAGGCTTCGTTAATTCCCAGACTTTGTTTCGCTCGAACTGATGGAGCTCTTCCTGCATTGCTTCAATCCAGTAGTCATCCTGAAGAGCTTCATCGACGTTCTTTGGTTCTATCATGGAGACGTAACATGCGAATCCACAAACCAACTGTCTCCGAGTCCTGACTCCTTCTGGGTCTCCAATAATGTTCGATTCCGGATGATCCTTGGAGATGCGTAACGTTTGCGGTAACGGAGTACTCGGAGGATCATGCGATGATTCCTGCACGTTAGATAAACTTGAAGAACCATTAGATGCATCACCATTATCGGAAAGATTGTTATGAGAGGATGCATTTACAGGAGTATCATCATCAAGAGAGATATCAGGGGTAGATTTATCAGATGCAAAGTGAGAAGCTTCATCTACTTTAACATTTATAGATTCTACCATCGTTTTAGATTCCAAGTTAAATACCCGATATGCTCTACTGTTTGTAGAATAACCCATGAAAATCCCTTCGTCACTTCGAGAGTCAAATTTTCCAAGATTTTCGCGATCACGTAAAATGTAACACCGACTCCCAAAGATACGAAAATATTTGATATTTGGTTTTCTACAATACCATAGTTCATATGGTGTATTTAAAGTTTCCGGGCGCAAATACACTCGATTAATTACATAGACTGCAGTGTTCACAGCTTCCGCCCAAAAATATAACGGTAAATTTCGGCTATGAAGCATAACACGTGCCATCTCTTGTACAACCCTGTTTTTGCGCTCGACTACACCATTCTGTTGAGGTGTATAGGGTGCTGAGAATTCATGTTTAATGCCGTGGAAGTGCAAAAATCAATGAATTTAGAATTTATGAATTCTCCACCTCTATCACTTCTAACACGAACGATCTTTTCATTCTTTTCAATCATAATACGATGACAAATCTCATGAAAAGAATCAAAAGTATCAGCTTTCTCTTTTAAAAATGCTACCCATGAATATCTAGAGAAATCATCAACCAAAAGAAAATATACCATTTACCTCCCAAAGATGGTTGACGAGTTGGCCCCATTAAGTCCATGTGCAATAATTCCAAAGGCCGTTTGGTACCAACGTGGTTCAAGTTCTTGTGTGCAGTCCTTGATTGTTTTCCCTTTTGACAACCGCCACACACAATGTTTTGTTAAAAGAAAGTTTAGGAACCCCCTTAACCACGTCTTTATTTGAAATTCTAGCAAGTTCCTTAAAATTTATGTGACCTAGCCTTTCATGCCAAAGTGTTTCATTATTCAAAGAAACTAGGTTACAATTTTCAGAAATTTTATTTGGAACAACATAACAATTATTTTCAGATCTAACCCCTTTAAAAAGAATACATGGTCCTTATCAGTTACAATACATTCATCAGATGAAAATTTAACTGAAAAACCATTGTCACAAAGTTGACTAATGCTAATGAGGTTAGTCTTAAGGCCTTCAACAAATAAAACATTATTCAAAACCGGGCCATCTGGAATAGCAATTGTTCCTTTTCCAACAATTTTGGAAGACCGTCTCCGAAAACTACAAGTCCTCCGGAGATTTTCTCTAAAGTTTGAAAACTGTTTTGTCACCGGTCATGTGACGGGAACATCCACTATCCAGATACCAAGACGAGTTATCATAAGCATGCAAGGAAATATGAACAACAAGACAAGGGAAGATTTCACCTTTGCGCACCCAAACCTTTTTGGACTGCGTTGGCAATGAATCGTGAAGTTATTCTCCTTGGTGAAAGCGTCTTGTTTGAAGTTTGCTGCTCCTTGATGACGTCGTCTTGTGAGGTGAACTACCAAGGCTCTTTTCCTTTGAAAAATTTTCATTTGATTTCCGAGGAATCACCTTTTTGGTAGTGTTGCAAGAGGTGCTTGATTTGCTTGTTTGCTCCAATCTTGCAATTTCTTCTTATGTGCCCTGAAATGCCACAACGAAAACATACCTTAGACTTGACGATCCCGAAGAGGGTGAGGTAGGCTTGTTGTCGTTGTATGCGTGAATTCCGTTGTCGGAGGAGGAGATACCGACTGAGGCACAAAAACTGTCCCACTCGAACTTGGACTGTCTCCAGTTTGAGTGTATCCGAGGCCGAACGGTTTGTTTGACCAAGACCAAGAAGCTTATCCAACTTACTCCTTCCAGAAGAAAATCGCTTTAAATCATCCTTGAGTTGGAAAATGGTCTTCGTCATTTCCATTTTTCCTGTCGAGCCTCGGTGTAGAGCTTCAAGAAGTAATTCGCTTTATCCACCAGTTTTACATGTTCCTTCTCGAAATGCTCATTTTTCTCTTGAAGGAAACATTTACTTTAATCAAGTTATCCCTTTCCACTTCAAGAGCGTTTGAGAGAGAAGTTGCCCTTTTTACTTCTTCTTCGAGATCCTGCAATCTCCCTCTCAAACTCCTGTTTTGCTTTGCCAATTTCTTTGAATCCCTCAAAAGTTTATGGTAGGCAAGAGCAAAATCTTCACCTTCGGAATTACTCGATTCGTCGTCCGTTGCATTCTTTTCAACAGGGAGGAGTTGGACAATGAATCGGATGTACTTGCCATTAAGCACATGAAGGGTGAAGTTGTGGACGCGTGGAACGCCGTTGCGTTATTTTCTTCATCACTTGAAGATGACTCATTTGACGTTGAGTTGTCATCCCAAGTGACGACTTGCATCGCCTTCTTCTTTGCCGGATTCTTATTGGGACACTCCGTTGAGATGTGGCCGTAGCCTCGACATTTGAAGCATTGAACTTGTCCCTCTGAACTTTTCTTATCCTTTGAGAAGTCTCTTGCTTTCTTGACTTAAAGCTTGAAGAACCTTTGCCTTTCTTCGACTTTCCGAAGGATGAGTTTTGCTTGAATTACCCCTTCGAAAGTTGCGGCGAAACTTCCTTGTCAAGAGAGCAAGCTGCTTCTCAAAGTCCTCCATAGATAGGTTCTCGTCATCGTCTGAGGAGGATGAATCCGCGTCTTCTTTTTAGTTGATTTCAATGCAAAACCTGAAGACTTAGAAGAGGATGCTTTTCCAGAAGAATAGTTAGTAGGAAATGTCATTTCATAAGTTTGTAAGTGCACCACTAATTCTTCTACACGCATTTCGTCCGGGTGTTTAATTGTTTCAATGGCTGTAACCTTGGGCGAAATCGTTCAGGAAGAGTTCTTAAGATTTTTCTTACAACTTTAAATTCTGGAATCTTCTCTCCCAAGTTAGCACATGAGTCACGATGTCTTGCAATCGTGTGTAATAATCTGTGAACGATTCATTTTCTGCCATAAATAGAGTCAAACTTGCTCGTAAGCATTTGCAGTTTTGAATCTTCACAAGGTTAGTTCCCTCATGCGTAACTTGAAGAACATCCCAGATTTCTTTCGCAGTCTCACATGCCGAGACGCGAGAGAACTCAGTTTGTGACAAAGCATTAAATAAAGCATTAATTCCTTTGCCATTGTAAGAAGATAAGTCAATCTCTTCCTTGGTCCATTTCGACCTAGGTTTGATGGTGCGAACATCAGCAATAATTTCAGTTGGATTAGACCATCCTAATTCAATTGATTGCCACACCCTTCGTCGATGGAAATTAAAAAGCTTTCATCCGTACTTTCCAGTAGGCATAATGTATCAGTTATTTATGATCCACAAGACATCTAAATAGGTACTATCAAACACCTAGAGGGGGGTGAATAGGTGTAAATTATAAAAACTCATCTCAGTGCAAAAATAAAACCCAATGCGGAAATAAAAATCAACACACAAGAGATTTACGTGGAAACTCCAATCCAGGAGAAAAAACCACGGGACCAACACGCAATAACAATCCACTAGAAATGAAATAACAAGGTGATTACCGACTCCACGGACTCAACCCCTACTTCAACTTCTTCGGACCTTGCGCTGCCGGTTGGATGTCCACGCAATAACAATCCACTAAGAAAAGAAGAATAACAAGGTGATTACCGTCTCCACGGATTTAACCCCTCCTTCAATTTCTTCGGACCTTGCGCTCCACGTTGCACGTCCACTGCACACGTTCGAATCCACGAACGCCACTCGAATCCACGAGCACACGTTTCGAATCCACGAAACGCCTTCAACCACCGAATCCACGGTGCCACGTCGAATCCACGACGCAAACTCAGCCGGTAAGAATATTGGCTTCGATGGTGATCCTTTGCTTAGATTATCAATGAAGATCCATGGAGAAATCTCTAAGCAAAGATTAGATCAATTCGACAAAAGATATGTTCTTGAAAGAACCATCGAATTGACCTAAAAGAGGCTATAAAGAAGAACGATAAAAACCTAGCCTCTAGGGTTGCTCTCAAGTGTTTTATAAATGATCGGCCGTGCTCCCCACGTTTTTGAGAAACCCTAAATGTCTATTTATAGTTTAGAAACCTTTGGAAAGAGATAAGAATCAAAAACATACCTTATCTGGAAATTTTCAGGACGGCGATCCGGATCGGGATTACTGCGATCCGGATCGTCGTAACGAGATTGACGATTCCAGAAATCCAAGGTTCGGGATCCGGATCGCAAGGCCCGATCCGGATCGTTCATGAATTTCAGCAACATCCATGTTCGGGATCCGGATCAGAATAGGCTTGGATCCGGATTGGATTTGCACATGAACTAATACCCTTCGGGATCCGATTGGATCATCTGATCCGGATCCTGAACATGTCCCATGTCCAGTTTTTGATTTTTATGCAATTAAAAATTCATCCAAGTGTTTCTACACTATAAGAAGTATTCGGATCACCAAAATTATTTAGTTAAACATACCTGATCCTTTTGAATACTTTCTTCTTGAGATTGATGTAACTGATCCACAATTCTTCATCTTCAATCTTCAAGACTCAAGACACTGAGTGTCAACTTGAGCTCTTGTTGAATCTTCTCTAAGTCTTTGATTGCTGATTGACAATTTGATCCTTTAAGACTCCGACTCAACTCACTGACTTGACTCACGAAATATGCCAACACCAAAATGCCGTAACAATCTCCCCCTTTGGCAATTTCGTGACAAAACCCAAAAATACATAAAAACGCTCAAGTCACTCATCTTAAACCAAAAAATCGAAATTCAATGTCATCACCAAAACATTGATTTTCTTTGCGTGAAAGATCCAATAAATACAAAATTACATTTGAACCAAACAGTCCTAGAACATACTCTATGACTTAGGACTTGGAGTCTTAAAGTGATGTAATTCCTGCAAAACAAAACTCCAAACAAAATCAAACGTTAGTCGTTAGAAATTAAAATCCTACATTTGATTCGTCCTTTTGGTTCTTTTGTTTTTCGGCTCTTTCAATTTTTCTTTATCTCCCCCTATCTTGAGCATCTCTAACATGTTCTCCATGTTCTCCATGTTCTTGAGCATCTATGTTCTCCCCCTTTGTGATACGATCATCATTTTCGGTTCTCCCTTATTTTTTCATTTTCGTTTGTCCTCTCTTGATGATCTCATCTCCATCATTTCTCTTCTCCCCCTTTTTGTCACAAATTGTCAAACAGTGAACATACTAGACAAAAGGAAATTAGTTCATAGAGAAAGAGAGATAAAAGCTCAGTTCCGGTATATAACAAAAATGCAGATTGCGTACCGGTACCAGAACCAAAAATCAAATAATTTCTTGAAACAAATCCAGATTTTGAAATCTTTGAATTACCGATTTGTATTCCATCAAGAAATCAAAATAAGTGCTTTAACCAATGAATAATAAGATGTCATTCAATCCAATTTTCTTTCATTAGAATAATTTAGAAAAATAAAAACCAGAAAGAGTATGTAAGCACTTTAGCGCATCAACTTTAAACAAAAGTCATCGTTTCATGCAACAAGAAATAGATTATACCAAATCTATCAAAAATACTCAAAAATGAAACGAAAATTTATGAAAATTAAAACTCTTAAAGTTGAACACTTTCAATTACATCTAACCTGATCTTATGAGTAATGCCTTTATCAAATCATCAATTTTGGTAAAGAAAATGAAATACAAAGATCAATAGATGTTTGAAATCCCAGATAAGTTAGATAATATATCTAGACAATCTGTTGAAGGAGTGGCTCTTCGAGCATCTTTTAACAAAAATCCCACCTTATACCAACCATGAAATATGACTGAGTCAAGTATTTCATTATGCATTTCATCAACATTTTTGAACAAAAATTTGCTTTGCATTCATGGAGTATCTTTTTCTTTTTCTTTTCCTCCATGTGGTGGTAGTTTTCACACTCCTCATTGGGATGTAACTCTTTCCACATCTTTTGAGCATTTTACATTTCTTTGACTCCCCCTCAATTGGCTATCAATTATTTAATATATAAGGTATTCAACCAAAGATTGATCTCGCATTCATACTCGACTAAGCAATCAAATATGATAATGACTATACCAAGAGATCATTGAGAGAGAAATTGACTTTGATCACTTAAAAGATGAATTAATTAACATAAATGATCATTGCAACATTGAAATATTATGATATCAAAAGCATAATAAATTTCTAAATGCGTGAAAGGATGCAATTAAAGTCAATTTAACCAATGCTCAATTAAAACAACTCCTCTAATGAAGTGTCTTCAAGATTATGATTAAGGAGTCAAGTTGATAATCAAGTAAAATTAATTTGGAGTGAATGAACGTGAAGCCCTTTTTATTCAATGCACTTGTTCGTTAAAAACCCTTTTGTTCAAAAACAAAGTATAAAAACAAAGAGCATTGAAAACATGTAATGCAGAGATTAAGAAAAATATGAAGGGAAAACCAATCAAAGCATTACACACAGTCATAAGCTATTTAGAACTTAAGACAAGGAAAGATATCACCTTTCCGAATCCAAAATCGCTGGATTTTGGGTTGTCTTGATTCGTTGTGGCCGGGGGTTGTCCGCTTTGACTGTTGGTCCACCTTAGGTCTTTGCCTCGCAATGATCCACTTGTATGATTGATGTTGTGGCTCGGACCTTTGGTGGGTTGAGTGAACTCCTTTGACTTGATGTGTCTTTTGATTCCGTTGAGTTCGCTCCGGAGATGAAGTTGCCGAAGAATTTTTCTTTCTCTTTTTCGGGCAAACCTTCACCAAATGTCCTTCAAGTCCACATAGGTGACAAGTTCTTTCCTTCAATTTTATTGTGGAACTTGAAGCCTTCACAGTTTGGTTCTTTTTATATCCCAAACCAACCTTGCTTGATTGACCTAATCCGGACATACAATCAAGTTTCTTGGAACCGGTTGAAAGCCTTTGTATGTCGGATTTGAGTTGATGAACTTGCTTGGTCAAAGCTTGGTTGGTGACATGAATTTCTTCAAACTGCTTTTCAAGAAAACCAATCTTGTCCATATATGATTTAGCGTTTGTCTCCGATTGGTTTAGCTTTTCTTGGAGGATTTTATTGTTATCCAATACCGTCCATGTTCCTCCTCGAGATCATGAAGTTTGATCTTTAAAGCTTGATTCTCGTCTTGAACTTCAAGTCGTTGCTTCCTCAACTTCTTGTTAAGTTTGGCCATCTTCTTTGATTCCGCAAGAAGTTGTTGGTATGCCTCAACGAGTTCTTCTTCGTCCGACTCCCCCTCACTTGATGACTCTCCTCCGGATGTTGATGTTTCATGCAAAATCAAAGGAATAGAGTCAGTGACTAAAGATGATAAACACAAATTAGAAGAGGGAATTTGAGAGGCATGAAAAGCAACAATTTTTTCTTTTTCCTCTTCACTTGAGGTCGATTCATCGAAACTAGAATCGTCCCAAGTTTTTGCTTGCAAAGCCTTCTTTTTGTATGATTTCTTAGAAGGACAATCCGTTGAAATATGGCCGTAGCCTTTGCATCGATAGCATCGGATTTCCCCTTCGAAATCATCTTTTTCTTTTTCTTTAGAAGGTTTTGCAACGCCTTTGAGTTTAGAGGATTTAGAACCCGATGATCCTTTAGATGGTTTCGTGGATGAAGATCCATCGGTTCGATTCTTCCAAAATTTCCGACGAAATTTCTTTGTGATCCGCGCCAGTTGTTCTTCAAAATCGGCAAAGAGATTTCATCGTCGGAACTCGATTCGTCATCTTCTTCCTTTGTTGATTTGAATGCAATACCTGTAAGCTTAGAAGAAGACTTGGAAGAATTTTGATTAGTAGGAAAAGTCATCTCATAAGTTTGCAAAGCACCTACTAATTCCTCTACACTCATCTCATCCGGATGACTAACGGTTTCAATGGCGGTAACCTTTGCCCTAAACCGTTCCGGAAGAGTCCGAAGAATCTTTCTTACAATTTTCGACTCCGGGATCTTTTCTCCTAAATTAGCACATGTATTAATTACATCTTGAAGTCTAGTGTAATAATCTGTAAACAATTCATGCTCTTCCATATGAATAGAGTCAAATTGACTTGTAAGCATCTGGAGCTTTTGAATTTTTACAAGATTAGTACCCTCATGTGTAATTTTGAGAATATCCCAAATTTCCTTCGCGGTTTCACACGCGGAAATTCTTGAAACTCAGTCGAGGAAAGAGAATTAAATAAAGCGTTCATACCTTTCCCATTGTAAGAAGATCTTTCGATTTCCTCTTTAGACCATCTAGAGCGAGGTTTTGGGGTAGTAGAATTTCCTACTTCCTCAACCGGATGCACCCAACCGTATTCACGGTTTGCCATACCCGCTCATCAATAGAGATGAGAAAAGCTCTCATCCGCACTTTCCAATACGCATAATTGGTCCCATCAAAAAGAGGAGGTCTAAAAATATTACCACTTTCACCCACATGATAGATAAACCTAAAACCCGCTCTGATACCAATTGTAGAGTTATTTAGGATCCACAAGGATCTAAATAGGTACTATCAAACACCTAGAGGGGGGTGAATAGGTGTAATATTTAAAAACCAATCTCAGTGCAAAAAAAAAACAATGCGGAAAATAAAAATCAACACACCGAGATTTACGTGGAAACTCCAATCCAGGAGAAAAACCACGGGACCAACACGCAATAACAATCCACTAAGAATGAAGAATAACAAGGTGATTACCGACTCCACGGACTCAAACCCCTCCTTCACTTCTTCGGACCTTGCGCTGACCGTTTGGATGTCCACGCAATAACAATCCACTAAGAAAAGAAGAATAACAAGGTGATTACCGTCTCCACGGATTTAACCCCTCCTTCAATTTCTTCGGACCTTGCGCTCCACCGTTTGCACGTCCACTGCACACGTTCGAATCCACGAACGCCACTCGAATCCACGAGCACACGTTTCGAATCCACGAAACGCCTTCAACACACCGAATCCACGATGCCACGTCGAATCCACGACGCAAACTCAGCCGGTAAGAATATTGGCTTCGATGGTGATCCTTTGCTTAGATTATCAATGAAGATCCATGGAAGAAATCTCTAAGCAAAGATTAGATCAATTCGACAAAAGATATGTTCTTGAAAGAACCATCGAATTGACCTAAAAGAGGCTATAAAGAAGAACGATAAAAACCTAGCCTCTAGGGTTGCTCTCAAGTGTTTTATAAATTGATCGGCCTGCTCCCCACGTTTTGAGAAACCCTAAATGTCTATTTATAGTTTAGAAACCTTTGGAAAGAGATAAGAATCAAAAACTACCTTATCTGGAAATTTTCAGGACGGCGATCCGGATCGGATTACTGCGATCCGGATCGTCGTAACGAGATTGACGATTCCAGAAATCCAAGGGTTCGGGATCCGGATCGCAAGGCCCGATCCGGATCGTTCATGAATTTCAGCAACATCCAATGTTCGGGATCCGGATCAGAATAGGCTTGATCCGGATTGGATTTGCACATGAACTAATACCCTTCGGGATCCGGATTGGATCATATGATCCGGATCCTGAACATGTCCCATGTCCAGTTTTTTGATTTTTATGCAATTAAAAAATCATCCAAGTGTTTCTACACTATAAGAAAGTATTCGGATCACCAAAATTATTTAGTTAAACATACCTGATCCTTTTGAATACTTTCTTCTTGAGATTGATGTAACTGATCCACAATTCTTCATCTTCAATCTTCAAGACTCAAGACACTGAGTGTCAACTTGAGCTCTTGTTGAATCTTCTCTAAGTCTTTGATTGCTGATTGACAATTTGATCCTTTGAGACTCCGACTCAACTCACTGACTTGACTCACGAAATATGCCAACCAAAAGCCGTAACAGGCATAATTTGTTCCCATCGAAGAATGGGGGTCTGTGATGTTTTCCACATTCAACACATTTTTACAACCTAGTCCCGTCTGATACCACTTTTGGCTTATGTCTAATTGGATCTAAATAGGGGAAAAGAAACACTTAGAGGGGGGTGAATAGGTGAACAATAAACACTCAAAACTTACTAATAAAACCAATGCGAAAATAATAACACGCAGAGATTTTACGTGGAAAACCAAAACCAGAAGTAAAACAACGACGGGACCATAACATGGTGACATTCCACTAGATTGATAACACGTACAAGGTGATGTAACGCACTCACTCCATGACTCAACCTTTTCCATACGCTCTATAGATCTTCTCCGCTGCTCCGCAACGCTCCTCGAATCCACGATTTGCGTCCAACGCCGAATCCACGACGCCAACGTCGAATCCACGACGTCCGCCGAATCCACGGCCATTTCACCCAGAGTAGCACGTCTTGAATCCACAAACGTACCTCGCTCCCGAATCCACGAGAGCGGTAGCACCTTGAATCCACAAGGCCACGCGAGTCCACGCGTGATGTTGGGGAAAATCGTTGTTTTTGGGTGGTGATGACCCCGAATACTAGATCAAGATAGATCGGAAAATACCATCTAAGTATTCATCTAATTTGATCCTACCAAAATCTGAGTTATGAAATCCTACAGAATCAAATGATGTAATATAGATGAAGAACCATCAGAATTAATCTAATTATTTGCCTTTCTTCTCTATCGGTGGATTTTTCTCTTTGTCGGTTTACCCGGATCTTGTTGTATTACCCTAAAAAATGAATCATAGG
>JAQOTM010000696.1:0-51550 GCA_029168755.2 Tillandsia fasciculata | reverse complement strand
CGAATTTTAGAAAAGGTTTAGGCCAAACGGAGGTTGGATTTGGATTCAGCGTGGAAAAAACGCTTGAAAATGGCTATTTTGCTTTGTTAAATTCTGAGTCCGGATGCCCAAAACAGACTCCCGAAGTTTTACTGGATTTCTGGTGCATGGGGGAGCCGTGGACCGGCGGGAGTGCCACGTGGCGCCCTCTGATTGGTCGGCACACGCGGCTGGGTCCACGCGAATGGCTGGAGTGTGACCGGGGTGCACAGCTGGAGGCGTGGACCGGCGGGTGTCCACGTGGCAGCGCCTGATTGGCGGCGCACGCGCGCTCGGTCCACGGGCACGCCGGGGAGTCGTGGACCGAGGGCGCGCCACGTGGCAGTTCCTCATTGGCGGGCTCACGTGCGCGCGGTCCACGCGACGCGCGGGGCAGGTACCGGGGCAGGTGGCCGTACGCGGGCACGTGAGAGCGGCGTGGGCAAGCGCCACGTGGCGCCCGCTGATTCGCGGGCGCCACCTACCGCGCTGACCGCGGGCGGGGCCACGTGGCGGGAGCCGCGGGGCTTGCACGGCTGCCGTGTGTTTCGGCGGACACGTGGCGGGCCCCGAGGCGGGTTGGACGGAGCGGGTTCGGTCGGATCCCGTGCGACAGGATGGGCCGGGCTAGGCCGCACTGTGCGCGCCCGAAATTGGCGGGCCGGGCCGCACTGTGCGCGCCCGAAAACGGGCGGCCGGACCGGGCGCCCGAAAATTGGGACACATCCGGAATTTTCTCATTTGTTTTCCTCAGCCTATAAATAGCAGCCCGAGCTGCCTTCTTGAGGGCTTTTCTCCCATTTTCGAGCCTCCTCTGCCCGAGCTCCCTTAAGGTGATTTCTTCATCTTCAAGTTCTTGATCCACCTGCAACGTTTTGGAATTTTTAGGAGCTCGCATCCCGAGGTTCCAGATTTTACAGCGCGGTGCGACGTTGCTTTTCCGGTGTTCTTCTTCGTAGCTGTTCGGTGTAAATTTTCTCCTGGGCTACCCCGACATCCTTTTTCAGCGATTTTTGCGCCGGCATACTCCTAAGAGGTAGGGCTTCATCTTCTTTATTGATCGCGCTTCCTCGTTTCGAGTTTTTGGCATGGATCCCGAGGCATCACTGTGACCCATTTTCTGTTTGGCTTTTTGGGACAGCATCAGAGTGTTTTGGCCGTATCTTCGCGCACGAGCGTCAGACGGAAACATGCTTGTACAACTTTTTCATCTATAGATCGCAAGGAACACGCTCGTATTTTTCTCGAATTTTTCAGAGATTTATTTCGAGGTGAAAATCCCTGTTTCCCTGTGTTTGATGCAGATTTTGTTTGAGTGTGCCCCCTTGCCGAATTTATATCTTGACTTACCGAACTCAGATTTGGGCGTGAAAGCAGTCGTTTCGAAGGTATCGACGTGAGGATCGCTGTGATATTTTTCTGGGAATTTTCTGGGCATTTTCAGCAGGTGAAAATTAATCATCTTTGGGACTGAAATTGCATGTGGTTGTATGAGCAGTTTTGGGAGCTTATGTGTATTTGTGGACTTTGTATTGTGCCCAAGAGAGTTGCGGGTGTTGCTGGACTCATTGGAGTAGGAGATTTGGAGTTATCTGGTATTTTCAGCTGTTGGGATTTGGACAGTTAGCACTTCAGGTGGGTGGTTGTTGTACTCCTCTCCTTTGGTATGCCCACTAGGAACATCAGAGTGTCCCAATGTTAATGATGCTAAGCTTATTGTTGGTAGCCTTGCATGCACTAGAAATTTAATTAATTGATAATGAATCCATGAGGATGATACTTTTGGCATGATGTTGATAGCATGATCACTCTTTTTAGTCGCTTAATTATTCTGGACAGCATGTTTAGAGGCAAGATAGCAATTGATGACTTTAAATTAATGGTTATTCAAATGAGACTGTCACCTTGGCTTTTGTTGCTTTAGATTGATTACTATTGTATAATAGACAAAAATACTGGGACAATTACATGTTTAAACTGGTCACTTAGCTAAGTCAATTTTTACTGCTACACTATCTTTTGGGACTTGACTTAGGAGAAACCATGCTTTTATTCTTTTTCTTTCTCCTATTATTTAGACTTGAGGGATAGCTTGCTCGGGTTTGAGCGGGGGTTGGATGGTGTAGTCAGGTGCTGGGGATTTGGGACAGGCTAGGCTTTATGACAGGGTATTGCGGCAACCACGGATTTTGGGTGGTTGACCGGGTTGTACTATTGCATCAGATTGGGTGATGGGGATCGGGCTATCTTTTGTGGAGGATTTTTCCCACTTGATTGAGTCATGATCTAGTCCTGCTATATCAGGTTACTTGTGGTTACTTACTTTCCTTGTGTGGGTCGCTCCCCACGAGTGCCACTCCGGAGTGCGCGGCAGACAGACTTGAGTCCTTAAGACTCCTTTGCTTCGGTGTTATGCGTAGGCTGGCATACCCGTCGCGGCAGAGCAGGCAGTGCCAGTGTCCACTGGCGGTCAGATTGGGTCGTTTTGACAGGCTTCTAGATACTGATGCATACTTTTCCCATCCTTGTTGGTTTGTCATGTAGAGGCATATTAGGGGTAGCATTTTATCAGTTGTCACTCTTTGCTTCACCCCATTTCTTTTCCTTCCCCTTTTGCCTCTGTTTACCTGGTGGGCATGTCTGAGCTGAGGCTTTACCCACTAGGGGAGGCTACTGTTTATAGTAGTACTTACCCCCATTATCTTTTCCCTTGTCTCTTTTTCCCCCTGTTTTGCAGAGTCCTCTGTGGGAGTTGCTGGGCCGTCAGCAGCTGATCGAGGTAAGAGGATTGCGGATTAGATAGCGAGCCACCCGAGGGATGTAGCTGGAGTTTTTGGTGTACCCGATTTTCTCAGACAGCTTTTTACTATTTCTTTTCGGGTCTGGCTTTTGCCAGCTGTTTGTATATTTGTGGTGAGCTGGGAGAGATGGTTGTATTTATTTTTACAGTTGTACCTTATTCACTTCCAGCTTCTGTCTGAGATACAGTAGTTTTAGTTCAGCTCTGATTTTTATTGCTCTTTTATTATTATCTCTTATATCTGAGCAGGTTACCGACGCTTCGTGTATGCGGAAAATACCGCATGCACGGCGGATCTGTAGACGGGCCCGGGTTCTGGTTTACACCCGGGGCGTGACAGCTACGGCGACGGTGAGGCCGCGATGAGAGAACTTTTAGCCCTTCGAGGGTATGGACTGTGTTTATTTTCTACTTATGCTCATTTCGTTATCTGTTAGTAGCTATGTGGGTTTGATACATTGTGGGGTTGATGTGGATGTTGGGATGATTTCATACTGCTGTGGATGAATGTTTACTTTACTGTCTGTTAGTTGGCCGTTTTCAAACTACCGAAAAAGCATTGCAAAAATAATTTGAAAAACATAGGTGTCGTGTGGGCATCGTTTTTAAAACTCTATGGATTTATGGATTTCGAAACGATTTTGAAAAACATGGGTGTCGTGTGGGCACCGTTTTTAAAACTCTGTGGATTATGGATTTCAAAACGGTTTTGAAAACATAGGTGTCGTGTGGGCACCGTTTTTAAAAACTCTATGGATTTATGGATTTTGAAAACGGTTTTGAAAAACATAGGTGTCGTGTGGACACCGTTTTTAAAACCTTGTGGATTTATCCTTACGAAAGATCAATCGGCTTCGTTAAATTTCCTGATGCAAGATAATCTCGTTTGGTAATGCTTGTAGACTGCTATGGTTAAATGACTGTTGTAATCGTGACGCCGTGCATATACAGAGGAGACTCCGCCCTTTTGCGGGGTGAATCGGTATATGCGGCGAGTCTGGGCTCGCACCGGGGGAAAGGACTTTCAAAAATATATATATATATATGCAAAATTTACTAACTTTTGGTGGTTGTCTTCCGCTTGTTTAAACCCCCAGGGCGTGACAGATTAAGATGGTATCAGAGAGAAACACTTTAACCACAGTAGTCGCTGTCCAACATCCACAGATGTACATTACCACTGGCTACTAACCAACGAAATGATCAGGGTATAGGTGCGTAGAGATGCGAGAGTGCGGGATTGTTAAGTATTGTTTCTCGTTTTAGCTCGGGTTGTTTTGGAGGTTGGGGTCGAGGCCGGCTACCACCGGGTTCTCGATGGTTGCTGGGAATCAATGGATTAAGCAACCGGCACAGGACATGGTGGGACTGCTGACGATGTTCATGCACTGGGTGCGGCTGTTAGCACAGCAGATCGTTGTGTCGGCTTTTGTTTTCTGAACCCCTTCCATTGCCGACGTCCGGGTCATCGTTAGCAACGGTGACTGGTGGTAGTGTAGTCCGCCGGTGTTTGTTAGGGTGTCAGCTATTTTGTCGGTCGAGGGTAACCGGGTAGCCTCTTGTCTAAGTTTGTACCTTTTAGGTCTTGTGGTTTTAGGTTACAGCAGCCAGTCGGCCGATTCTTTTTGCATCTTGGGCAAGGTATGGGTGGGAATGAGGATTCTTCCCCTATGGTTGTTACCCATAGTTCGGCTTTTTACTGTAGTCACTGCGATGGTCGTAGAAATCGTCGTGATGGGGTCTCGGGGTGCTCCTTTGGGTTAAAAAGGGAGACCACCGGGGCTAGTAAATCTTGTTCGTTTGGGGGCTCGATTTCGGTTAGAGAGGCCGTGTCTCGCTTCCCACAAGTGTGCGTAAGTGGCGACTTTTTATTGGGGTTTAGCTTTTTGACGCTGGGTGGTGCCAGTTAGCTCTTTTAAGGGGGTTGTGGTGATGTAGCTCTGGGTTGGGTTCCTGTGTTCTGCACAGGAGGTCGGTTAGGTTGTCTTATTGGTGGGTTGGCGCGTGATCCCTCGAGTGCGCTTAGTAAACCTAGTCAACTTCTGATAAGGTTTTTCTCGCTGTTTTCGTTGCATGTCTTTTTCCGACCCTTTAGGCTTCGGATGGGTAGTCTACTGTACCTGGAGGTCATTGTTGAGTGGACCTGGGGCTCAGAGTTCTCCTGTTTGGGAGGGTGACCATTTAGTCTTTGGGGTAATTCTTAAGTTTGGCTTTGTGTTTGTTTGGGGCGAGTGTGGGTCGACGGGATCTGTTGACTACTTGGAGCTCTGGCATTGGTCACTTTCGGCTAGGATGCCCTGTATGCAGCTTTTTTTCGGTGGGGTAGACCTTGTGGTAGGTCTTAAAGCTGAAACCTAGCTTTAGTCTTGACCGTCGCCTAGGTAGGACGGACAGTCAGAGCGGGCAATTCGGGATGGTGGTTATGCCCCGAGCTCGCGGCCCGTGTTGGTGACGGGTGGAAGTGGTCCATGTTGGTGACGGGTGGGTTCGTTGTTTTCAGGGGAGAATTTCATGTAGTTAGTGACCCAGTCTATTTTGTTGGCACCTCTTGGAGCCTTGTGAGGGCGTTAGTGTGGTTATTCCCTTGTCGTTGGGTTAGTTGTTTTGGACATTTAAGGGCTCATCGGTACGGGTTTGGCGGTATGACTGGGGTACCTCAACGCATCGCGAGACTTTTGTTGCTGACTGCTCAGCGCCGTCAGAGGCGGTCTGCGGACCGGTGGCGTCGTGACGAGGAACTCCAAGTCAGGAAGTAGGCTTAATAAGTGTCAGGCGGATGTGTAGTTACCTGGTTTCAATCGGCCTAGCGACTCGACCCTCTGCATCGCTCACTGACATCCCGGTTGTAAGGATTAATTCTGACATCTTCCCGACTGAACTGTCGGGAGTGCCCCCCGAGCGAGAGGTGGTTTTCCTATCGAGCTTCTACCAGGCACGCAACCTATCACGAAGGCGCCCTACAGAATGGCTTTCGCGGAACTGAAGGAACTTAAGGCACAACTAGGAGATCTTCTGGATAAAGGGTTCACCAGACCGAGTGTGTCGCCTTGGGGCGCATCCGTGCTCTTCGTGAGAAAGAAGGACGGAAGTCTACGTTTATGCATCGACTACAGGGAGATAAATAAGGTCACAGTGAAGAATAAGTACCCCTCTGCCCCGGATTGACGATCCCTTCGATCAACTACGAGGAGCAATGGTATTCTCAAATTGGTTTGCAATCTGGCTATCACCAGCTCAGAGTTCCCTAAAACAGCTTTCCGGATCCGATACGGCCACTACGAGTTTACAGTCATGCCGTTTGGGCTTACGAACGCCTCAGCGGTGTTCATGGATTTGATGAACAGGATTTTCAGACCCTTCTTAGACCAAGTTATAGTGGTCTTTAGTGACGACTTTTTGATCTACTCGCATACAGATGAGGAACATGAGGAGCAGCGTGAGGATATTTCTCCAGACTCTCCTGGACCAGAATTTGCTTGCTAGGCTTAAGAAATGTGAGATCTGGCTTCACGAAGTGGACTTTTTGGGGCACATAGTTTCAGCAGCGAGAATTGCAGTGGATCCCAAGAAGGTGGAGTCGGTGACCAACTGGCCCCGACCGACTACAGTAACGAAAGTCCGCAGTCTCTTGGGCCTGGCAGGATACTACAGACGCTTCGTGGAGGGTTTCTCAAAGATCGCTGCCCCTCTAAACCGTTTAACCCGGAAAGGAGAAGGATTTAATTGGACGGCCCAATGCCGGGAGAGCTTCGAAGAACTTAAAAACAGGCTAACTCGGGCGCCTGTACTTGTGCTACGGACACCTGGAGAGGATTATTGTCACGACCCGTGGTCGAAACTGCGACCCGGGCTCGCCAACAGATCCGCCGCCTATGCAAAATCCCGCACAGGCGAAGCATCCACCCTGCAAGAAAAGGTACTATAACTAACAGATATCAGAGCTATAAGTAAAAAATCTGCTGTAAAACTAAAATCAACCACTGTACAACTGGAAATAATACAATAATGTCCATCTCTCAAAAATGATAATCATACAATATCCTCATATACAAAATCCAGAACTCAACAGGGAGGTATCTCCAATAAATACATCAGTGTGCAGGCTCTCAATACATATCATATCTGTTAAGGAATTTGTTTTGGCGTATTTCGTGAAAATGGTTAAGTCTTGAAGATTGAAGATGAAGAAGTTTGGATCATATACCTCAATCTCAAGAAAGAAGAATTCAAAAGGATTATGTACGTTTAACTAAATAAATTTGGTGATCCGAATACTTCTTATAGTGTAGAAACACTTGGATGAATTTTTAATTGCATAAAAATCAAAAACTGGACATGGGACATGTTCAGGATCCGGATCAGGGCACTACAATCCGGATCCCGAACATAGGGTAGTTCATGCGCAAATCCAGTCCGGATCACATTTGCTCAGTCCGGATCCCGAACGTGGATTTTGCAGAAACTGTATGAACGATCCGGATCGTGGAACTTCAGTCCGGATCCCGAACGTGTGTTTTCTGGAAATAGTCTGTTTAGCTACGACAGTCCGGATCGCAGTATTCCAGTCCGGATCGCCGTCCTGAAAAATTTCCAGAAAGGTTAGTTTTTGATTCTTATCTTCTTCCAATGGTTTCTAACCTATAAATAGACCCTACGATTCATTTTTAGGGTAATCCAAAAAGATCCGTGTAAACCGAAAAAGAGAAAAATCCACATATAGAGAAGAAAGGAAATAATAGATTAATTCTATGTTTCTTCATCTATATTGATTAATTTGATTCTAGGTTTTCAAACTCAGATTTTGAGTAGAATCAAATTAATGAATACTTAGATGGTATTTCCGATCTATCTTTGATCTAAGTATTCGGCGGATCATCACCACCCAAAAACAACGATTTTCCCAAAATCGGCGCGTGGACTCGCGTGGCCTTGTGGATTCAAGGTGCTACCGCTCTCGTGGATTCGGAGCGAGGTACGTTCGTGGATTCGAAGCGTGCTACTGGGTGAAGACCGTGGATTCGGTCGGACGTCGTGGATTCGACGTTGGACGTGTGGATTCGGCGTTGGACGCGGGATCGTGGATTCGAGAAGCGTTGCGGAGCGAGCGGAGAAGATCTACTAGGAGCGTATGGAAAAAGGTTGAGTCATCTGTGAGTACGTTATATCACCTTGTACGTGTTTAATTCTAGTGGATTTCGCCGTGTTATCGGTCCCGTGGTTTTTTACTCCGGTTTGGAGTTTTTCCACGTAAAAATCTTGCGTGTTATTTATTTTTCCGCATTGGGTTTTATTGCGCAATGATTTTTGAGTGTTTATTGTTTACACCTATTCACCCCCCTCTAGGTGTTTTTTCCCCTATTTAGATCCATATTAACATAACCCAACAAGTGGTATCAGAGCGGGAATAGGGTTGTAAACAATGGTTGAAGGTGGAAACATCAACAGACCCCCATTCTTCGATGGAACAAATTATGCCTACTGGAAAGTACGGATGAAAGCTTTTTAATTTCCATCGACGAACGGGTGTGGCAATCAATTGAATTAGGATGGTCTAATCCAACTGAAATTATTGCTGATGTTCGCACCATCAAACCTAGGTCGAAATGGACCAAGGAAGAGATTGACTCATCTTCTTACAATGGCAAAGGAATTAATGCTTTATTTAATGCTTTGTCACAAACTGAGTTCTCTCGCGTCTCGGCATGTGAGACTGCGAAAGAAATCTGGGATGTTCTACAAGTTACACATGAGGGAACTAACCTTGTGAAGATTCAAAACTGCAAATGCTTACGAGCAAGTTTGACTCTATTTCTATGGCAGAAAATGAATCGTTCACAGATTATTATACACGATTGCAAGACATCGTGAATACATGTGCTAACTTGGGAGAGAAAATTCCAGAATCTAAAGTTGTAAGAAAGATTTTAAGAACTCTTCCTGAACGATTTCGTTCCAAGGTTACAGCCATTGAAACAGTTAAACACCCGGACGAAATCCGTGTAGAAGAATTAGTTGGTGCACTTCAAACTTATGAAATGACATTTCCTACTAACTATTCTTCTGGAAAAGCATCCTCTTCTAAGTCTTCAGGTTTTGCATTGAAATCAACAAAAGAAGAAGACGCGGATTCATCCTCCTCAGACGATGACGAGAACCTATCTATGGAGGACTTTGAGAAGCAACTTGCTCTCTTGACAAGGAAGTTTCGCCGAAACTTTCGAAGGGGTAATTCAAGCAAAACCTCCCTTCGGAAAGTCGAAGAAAGGCAAAGGTTCTTCAAGCTTTAAGTCAAGAAAGCAAGAGAGTTCTTCAAAGGATAAGAAAAACTCGGAGGGACAAGTCCAATGCTTCAAATGTCGAGGCTACGGCCACATCTCAACGGAGTGTCCCAATAAGAATCCGGCAAAGAAGAAGGCAATGCAAGCCGTCACTTGGGATGACACCTCAACGTCAAATGAGTCATCTTCCAGTGATGAAGAAAATAACGCAACGGCGTTCCACGCGTCCACAACTTCACCCTTCATGTGCTTAATGGCAAGTACATCCGATTCATTGTCCAACTCCTCCCAAGTTGAAAAGAATGCAACGGACGACGAATCGAGTAATTCCGAAGGTGAAGATTTTGCTCTTGCCTACCATAAACTTTTGAGGGATTCAAAGAAATTGGCAAAGCAAAACAGGAGTTTGAGAGGGAGATTGCAGGATCTCGAAGAAGAAGTAAAAAGGGCAACTTCTCTCTCAAACGCTCTTGAAGTGGAAAGGGATAACTTGATCAAAGTAAATGTTTCCCTTCAAGAGAAAAATGAGCATTTCGAGAAGGAACATGTAAAACTGGTGGATAAAGCAATTACTTCTTGAAGCTCTACACCGAGGCTCGACAGGAAAAATGGAAATGACGAAGACCATTTTCCAACTCAAGGATGATTTAAAGCGATTTTCTTCTGGAAGGAGTAAGTTGGATAAGCTTCTTGGTCTTGGTCAAACAAACCGTTTCGGCCTCGGATACACTCGAACTGGAGACAGTCCTAGTTCGAGTGGGACAGTTTTTGTGCCCCAGTCGGTATCTCCTCCTCCGACAACGGAATTCACGCATACAACGACAACAAGCCTACCTCACCCTCTTCGGGATCGTCAAGTACAAAGGTATGTTTTCGTTGTGGTTTTGCAGGGCACATAAGAAGAAATTGCAAGATTGGAGCAAAACAACAAATCAAGCACCTCTTGCAACAACTACCAAAAAGGTGATTCCTCGGAAATCAAATGAAAATTTTTCAAAGGAAAAGAGCCTTGGTAGTTCACCTCACAAGACGACGTCATCAAGGAGCAGCAACCAATCAAACAAGACGCTTTCACCAAGGAGAATAACTTCACATTCATTGCCAACGCAGTCCAAAAAGGTTTGGGTGCGCAAAGGTGAAATCTTCCCTTGTCTTGTTGTTCATATTTCCTTGCATGCATATGACAACTCGTCTTGGTATCTGGATAGCGGATGTTCCCGTCACATGACCGGTGACAAAAACTGTTTTCAAACTTTAGAGAAAATCTCCGGAGGACTTGTAGTTTTCGGAGACGGTCTTCCAAAATTGTTGGAAAAGGAACAATTGCTATTCCAGATGGCCCGGTTTTGAACAATATTTTATTTGTTGAAGGCCTTAAGACTAACCTCATTAGCATTAGTCAACTTTGTGATAATGGTTTTTCAGTTAAATTTTCTTCTGCTGAATGTATTGTAACTGATAAGGACCATGTATTCTTTTTGAAAGGGGTTAGATCTGAAAATAATTGCTATGTTGTTCCAAATAAAATTTCTGAAAATTGTAACCTAGCTTCTTTGAATAATGAAACACTTTGGCATGAAAGGCTAGGTCACATAAATTTTAAGGAACTAGCTAGAATTTCAAATAAAGACGTGGTCAAGGGGGTTCCTAAACTTTCTTTTAAAGAAAACATTGTGTGTGGCGGTTGTCAAAAGGGAAAACAATCAAGGACTGCACACAAGAACTTGAACCACGTTGGTACCAAACGGCCTTTAGAATTATTGCACATGGACTTAATGGGGCCGACTCGTCAACCATCTTTGGGAGGTAAATGGTATATTTTTCTTTTGGTTGATGATTTCTCTAGATATTCATGGGTAGCATTTTTAAAAGAGAAAGCAGATACTTTCGATTCTTTTCATGAGATTTGTCATCGTATTATGATTGAAAAGAATGAAAAGATCGTTCGTGTTAGAAGTGATAGAGGTGGAGAATTCATAAATTCTAAATTCATTGATTTTTGCACTTCCACGGCATAAAACATGAATTCTCAGCACCCTATACACCTCAACAGAATGGTGTAGTCGAGCGCAAAAACAGGGTTGTACAAGAGATGGCACGTGTTATGCTTCATAGCCGGAATTTACCGTTATATTTTTGGGCTGAAGCTGTGAACACTGCAGTCTATGTAATTAATCGAGTGTATTTGCGCCCGGGAACTTTAAATACACCATATGAACTATGGTTTTGTAGAAAACCAAATATCAAATATTTTCGTATCTTTGGGAGTCGCTGTTACATTTTACGTGATCGCGAAAATCTTGGAAAATTTGACTCTCGAAGTGACGAAGGGATTTTCATGGGTTATTCTACAAACAGTAGAGCATATCGGGTATTTAACCTGGAATCTAAAACGATGGTAGAATCTATAAATGTTAAAGTAGATGAAGCTTTTCACTTTGCATCTGATAAATCTACCCCTGATATGTCTCTTGATGATGATACTCCTGTAAATGCATCTTCTCATAATAATTCTTCCGATAATATTGATGCATCTAATGGTTCTTCAAGTTTATCTGATGTGCAGGAATCATCACATGTACCTCCGAGTACTCCGTTACCTCAAACGTTACGCATCTCCAAGGATCATCCGGAATCTAACATTATTGGAGACCCACAAGAAGGAGTCAGGACTCGGAGACAGTTGGTTTGTGGATTCGCTTGTTACGTTTCCATGATAGAACCAAAGAACGTCGATGAAGCTCTTCAGGATGACTACTGGATTGAAGCAATGCAGGAAGAGCTCCATCAGTTCGAACGAAACAAAGTCTGGGAATTAACGAAGCCTCCGAAGCAACACAATGTGATTGGTACTAAATGGATTTTCAAGAATAAGAAAAATGAGGATGGTACCATCATCAGGAACAAAGCACGTCTAGTTGCTCAAGGCTATTCTCAAATAGAAGGAATAGACTTTGATGAGACGTTCGCCCCCGTAGCTAGACTCGAGTCCATTCGTATCTTATTCGCAATTGCTTGTCATTTTAAAATAAAACTCTTTCAAATGGACGTTAAGAGCGCGTTTTTAAATGGGTTTTTGAACGAGGAAGTTTATGTGGCTCAACCGAAAGGTTTTGTAGACCATAAACAACCTAACCATGTTTTTCGTTTGAAAAAGGCTCTTTACGGTCTAAAACAAGCACCGCGAGCGTGGTACGAAAGGTTGACAAAGCACCTTTTGGAGAAGGGCTATACTCGAGGGGGAGCAGATCGGACTCTCTTTGTGAAGCATTATCAGGATAACTTCATTGTAGCACAAATCTATGTCGATGACATTGTATTTGGTGCAACAAGAGATAATGATGCTTCTAAATTCGCTGAAACCATGGAGAGCGAATTTGAGATGTCCATGATGGGCGAACTGACATATTTTCTTGGATTGCAAGTGAAACAAAATGAAGAAGGCATCCATCTGTGTCAATCCAAGTATGCAATGGAGTTGGTCAAAAAGTTTGGATTAGAAAATTCTAAAGATTTTCCGACTCCAATGGGAACTAGCAACAAGGGATTAGGAAGTGAATCTCTTAGTGAGAATGTAGACGAGAAACTTTATCGCAGCATGATTGGAAGTCTACTCTACCTCACGGCTAGTCGCCCGGACATATCCTTTAGTGTTGGGATCTGCGCGAGATATCAATCAGCACCAAAGGAGGTTCACCTGAAAGCGGTGAAACGGATCATCCGGTACATCAAAGGAACCGTAAATTTCGGAATTTGGTATCCTATGGGAACAACTCTTGACATTGTTGGATATTCAGATGCCGATTGGGCAGGATCTGTGGATGATCGGAAAAGTACGAGTGGTGCATGTTTTTATCTTGGCCATTGCCTTGTTGCATGGCATAGTAAAAAGCAAAACTGCATTGCACTCTCGACTGCCGAAGCGGAATATATTTCAGCGGGTAGTTGTTCAACCCAACTCATTTGGATGAAAAGCGTGTTGAGCGACTTCCGAATTTCAGCAACTTCGGTAACCATTCTTTGTGACAACACTAGTGCTATAAACATTTCAAAAACCCTGTGTTGCACTCAAGAACAAAACACATTGAACTTAGATATCATTTTCTAAGAGAGCTAGTTGAATCAAATATTCTTCAACTTTCCTACATTTCAACTGAAGATCAATTAGCTGACATTTTAACAAAACCTTTGGATCAAAAACGGTTTATTCATTTGCGTAAGGCAATAGGAATGCTTTCCTTGAAATAACTTCTTTTTGAAACCATTGCTTAGGTTAGGTTTTGTTTTGTGTTTTTGTTCATTATCTATGTTTGTACATAGAACATTAATTGAGCATTAGTTATATTGACTTTAACTGCATCCTTTCATATATTTAGAAATTTATTATGCTTTGGATATCATAATAATTCATTTGATGCAATGATCGTTTATGTCAATTAAGTCATCTTTAAGTGATCAAAGTCAATTTCTCTCTCAATGATCTCTTGGTATAGTCATTATCTTATTTGACTATTAGTCGAGTATGAAATCGAGATCAATTTTTGGTTGAATACCTTATATCTTAAATAATTGATAGCCAATTGAGGGGGAGTTCATTTAAATTGTTATGCTCAAAAGATGTGGAAAGAGTTACATCCCAATGAGGAGTGTGAAAACTACCACCACATGGAGGAAAGAGCTACCACCTCGGTCGTCCGAGTACTGTGTGCAGCTACCACATATATACCAAGCATAGTTTTTCAAGTTGATTAGATAAAATGTTTTTTGAAATACTTGACTCTGTCAAATTTCAAGGTTGGTATAAGGTGGGAATTTTATTGAAAGATGCTCAAAGAGCCACTCCCTTCAATAAATTGACTAGATATATTATCTAACATATTTGGGATTTCAAACATCTATCGATCTTGGTATTTCATTTTCTTTACCAAATTGATGATTTGATAAACGCATTACTCATAAGATCGTGATAGATGTCATTGAACTTGTTCAACTTTAAGGGATTTAATTTTTATAAATTTTCGTTTCATTATTTGGATATTATTGATAGATTTAGCATAATCTATTTCTTTTGATATGAAACGATGAATTTTGTTTAAAGTTGATACACAAAAGTGCTTACAATCTTTTTCTGGATTTTCTGGAATTTTTCTAAATTTTTCTGAAGAAAAAGTTTGGAGCCGATCCGGACTGGATTTCCTGTTACGGATCCCGAACGCAGGAAATCTCTGCGGGTAGCCGATCCGGACTGGATTCATAAGGCAGTCCGGACCGCGGCTAGGGTTTTATAAGAAACAAAAGGGTTTTGATTTCTTTTTACAACAATCTTTTGTTTCCAAGTCTCCAGAGCTTCTCTCTCTAAAAATCAACCAATTTGGAGCCTTTCCAACTCGGGTTCTTCAAATCAAAGTAAGTTTTTATGATCAAAACTTCAGTTTTTCACAGACTTTATCTTTTTTTCTCAAAAACGTGAAGAAAATTTGTATCTTTTTCGTTTGAGATTGATTTTTGGTCAAATTTCTTTTGAAATAAGAACTCTGAGTAGATTAGTTTTGATTATATGCTATGTATTCTCTTGATTAATAGATTTTTAGGCTTCGATTTCTAAAAATTCGGTTTTAGGGCATATAATGAGAATTTTTGAAAATCATGGAACTGATCTATTTTTAAAATTTTTTTTGCAAAACTAATTTGATTCCTAGTCTCTCTACACGATAATGATTGTTTAGGTACAATTTTTCAAATTTTTGAAAATTAACAATTTTTTCGTGTTCTTGAGTTGTTGCTCGCAGGATTCTCTTATTCACCGGAATTAATAGAGATGGTGTTCGCTTGGGTTATTGTGCTCATTATAGCATTAGTAGGAACTCGAGCATCTGTCAAAAGGGAACAAGATGAAACAAATCCAGAAGAGACGAAGAATGTTCCTCAAATTGAGTCAGAATCAGAGGACGAAGAGGATTGGGATGCATTTTGTAAGGAAGTACAAAAAACTGTTGATGAGGAAGACAGTTTGTATTTAAAGAACAAAAAGCTAATGAAGTCATTCTCAACAACCAAGCAATATACAAGACGGAAAAATGTCAAGGGCAGTGGAATTCAAATTAATGAACCCCTCTCCAAAACACGCTCACCTCCTAGAGAATCTCCATGGATTGAAGGTCAGAATGCACCGTCCTCATCTACGCTACCTCCTTCGACCTCCAGGAGAGACACTACAGAAGCTAACATATTGTCCTCCATCCAACAAGAATAGAGGAGATTGTCTGTTGAACAAGAGAGATTGTCGATAGACCTACAGCAGATTACCTCTGGACAACAAAAGATGAAAAGGAAATGTTCCAAAATATCAAGAATGCTTAAAGGAATTTTGAGCAAGCTGGATTGTAGCAGTTCAGACAGTTCTGATCTGGCATGATCATTTGCTCTAGTGATCAAATCTTGGGATTCTGAGTAATTTTTGTTTTTGCAGGTTTTATTTTTAGTTTTAGTTCTTACATTTTCTTTTTGAACCTTTAACTCTCCTTTCATTTTGTAATTTTGGCTTAATTTAGTGACAAAATGGGGGAGAGAGAAACAAACAATGAAACGAACAATGATTGACAATGGTTTGTGAGAACTTTGAACTATGAAGGTAAGTACAACTCAACTTTGGTTTTATATTGTGTTTGAATGCATGTCTCGACTAACTATTCGACTAACTATTTGGGCATGTAATATAACTAGCAAGTTATTGTTGACTAACAAACCTATGACATTTGGATTTTAATGCTTAGAAGATATGTCTATTTCTGATTGTGATCTTATTACATATCTGAGTTCATGAATGTCATGGTGAGTATAAACTCTATCTCTGTGTTTTTTTTAATGTTAAAATTTCTTGAGGTATCTAACGATTTCTTTTGTCAAGAATGATTTCTTTTGCAGAGAGTACAGATGTCTAAGTCTAGAGTCTGTTTTAGAAGTTTATCTCATGTATTCATTTTTATTTGGATCTCAAATGTAAATTTTTGTTGTATGGTGATAGCAACAATGTGACACCCCCGGAATTTGAAATAGTCCTATATATAAATGATATAATAGGACTAAAAACTCTTAACCCGGCTATAGCATTTTGGATGGTAGCAAGATCCAAGAGGTTGTGAGAGTTAAGCGTGCTAGAGCTAGAATAGTTCTAGGATGGGTGACCCCCTGGGAAGTGGGGCGTCACAGTTGGTATCAGAGACATTCACCAGCCGGAAATGTGAGATGAGTCTCGGCTGAGCCAGGGTTATATAGCGGGTAGAGTGTGGCTGCCCGGCTAATGACCGTTGTAGGTGGAGTGCAGCTCCCTACAAGGTCGGCTAAAGCTAGCGAGACGAGTCTCACATCGCCTGGTACTAGTGAGTGTGCTTGAGTCTGACGTGGACGTCAGGGCTTAAAGGGGGGAGGAATGTGACACCACCGGAATTTGAAATAGTCCTATATATAAATGATATAATAGGACTAAAAACTCTTAACCCGGCTATAGCATTTTGGATGGTAGCAAGATCCAAGAGGTTGTGAGAGTTAAGCGTGCTAGAGCTAGAGTAGTTCTAAGATGGGTGACCTCCTGGGAAGTGGGGCGTCACAAACAAAAATACCTTTTTGAATTTTCTTGAGTGGATTTTTGTTTTGTCACGAAACCGCCAAAGGGGGAGATTGTTAAGGAATTTCTTTTGGCGTATTTCGTGAAAATGGTTAAGTCTTGAAGATTGAAGATGAAGAAGTTTGGATCATATACCTCAATCTCAAGAAAGAAGAATTCAAAAGGATTATGTACGTTTAAGTAAATAAATTTGGTGATCCGAATACTTCTTATAGTGTAGAAACACTTAGATGAATTTTTAATCGCATAAAAATCAAAAACTGGACATGTTATATGTTCAGGATCCGGATCAGGGCACTACAGTCCGGACCCCGAACATAGGGTAGTTCATGCGCAAATCCAGTCCGGATCACATTTGCTCAGTCCGGACCCCGAACGTGGATTTTACAGAAACTGCATGAACAGTCCGGACCGTGGAACTTCAGTCCGGACCCCGAACGTGTGTTTTTCTGGAAATAGTCTGTTTAGCTACGACAGTCCGGACCGCAGTATTCCAGTCCGGACCGTCGTCCTGAAAAATTTCAGATAAGGTTAGTTTTTTATTCTTATCCTCTTCCAATGGTTTCTAACCTATAAATAAACCCTACGATTCATTTTTTAGGGTAATCCAAAAAGATCCGTGTAAACCGAAAAAGAGAAAAATCCACATATAGAGAAGAAAGGAAATAACTAGATTAATTCTATGTTTCTTCATCTATATTAATTAATTTGATTCTAGGATTTCAAACTCAGATTTTGAGTAGAATCAAATTAATGAATACTTAGATGGTATTTCCGATCTATCTTTGATCTAAGTATTCGGCGGATCATCACCACCCAAAAACAACGATTTTCCCCAAAATCGGCGCGTGGACTCGCGTGGCCTTGTGGATTCAAGGTGCTACCGCTCTCGTGGATTCAGAGCGAGGTACGTTCGTGGATTCGAGCGTGCTACTGGGTGAAGACCGTGGATTCGGTCGGACGTCGTGGATTCGACGTTGGACGTCGTGGATTCGGCGTTGGACGCATATCGTTGATTCGAGGAGCGTTGCGGAGCGAGCGGAGAAGATCTACTAGGAGCGTATGGAAAAGGTTGAGTCGTCTGTGAGTACGTTATATCACCTTGTACGTGTTTAATTCTAGTGGATTTCGCCGTGTTATCGGTCCCGTGGTTTTTTACTCCGGTTTGGAGTTTTTCCACGTAAAATCTTGCGTGTTATTTATTTCTCCGCATTGGGTTTTATTACGCAAAGATTTTTGAGTGTTTATTGTTTACACCTATTCACCCCCCTCTAGGTGTTTTTTCCCCTATTTAGATCCATATTAGACATAACCCAACAATATCCTCACTACATCAGTCTCTCAAAAGAGGAAATAAAATAACTAATCTACTGAAGATCTCCTCTGAAGGGTGCCGCTACTCTGCAACAATGGGTAGGGATCTAGCTCGCGACTTCCTCGCCACGATCAACAACCGCAGAATCAGCAACACCAGCTAAGACTCTGCAAAACAAAGAAGAGAAAGGAAAAAGGAGGGGGAAAACCCCCAATGGGTGTGAGAACTACACCAAAAAGGGAGTTCTCAGTGGGTACCACCGCCAGGCACGATGATCTACCCACTAAGTCTACTTGAGGCATAAGATAACCAATGCAGTAAAAGACTGAACAAGTAGCTGGAGACACTCAACAGCTACCATGCCTCTAACTAAATGCTCAAAAGGGGAGAACCAATGAAGGATATGCCACCACTACCACATGAAGTGCACAATCGACCCAATCGAGCTGACTGCCACATCTGGTCCAGTCAAACCTGCACCCCACCTACAACCACCTCTGTCACGCCCCCGGGGGTTTTTGAGTCATTTAAAGCGGAAAATTGCGTGACTATTTTTTTTTTCTTAATAAGGTGATATAAACCTCAACCCCGGTGCGTGCCAGACCGCCACATACACAAATTCACTCTGTCCACGGACAGAGTCTCCTTTGTATATGCACGGCGTCTCATTTACAACATACAATTCATCACACATTAGTCACCAACCAACAACCATACCGTAGACATTCATCACCAATTAAAGCAAGTTTATAAAGCGGCGTCAGTGTTTGGAAAGGATAAAACCCAGCGTTTGCAAAACCCGTGCCCACACGGCAGTTCGTTTTGAGAAAACATTTTCGCAATCCTTTAATTTATCATGAAAACATGCCGCATAAAAGGAACACCACTAAACGTATTAAAACATAAGAATACACCTCATCCACAGAGCTAATTAATACATGTTCACAACTAAAGCCATCCACAAGCAAATTAAGTATTTATACGAAAAAGGAAATGAGATATAATCATAATAACCAAGTGTCCGACTACGGTCCTCACGACGCAGTCCCACCGTCACCCCGGCTGACGCACCTAGTAGCAGTACCTGTCACGGAGTGGGTAACGTCAGTGACAAACAAAGTAGATGTCTAATAGTATCAAGGAAGGAAAAACGAACCGAATACACCGAGTACACCGTAACCTTTCGTTAAACCCCTGTGCATATTTTAAACTGGGCACCAACCCCAGAGTACCTGTCGGGGAGACTAAAGTCCCCCCTCGTGCACAAACACCTTTTGATGCTTTTAACCTCTTCACGGGGCTAGTGCGGCCCCTATAGCTGCCGTGAAGAGGTCCTCACGGCTCCCACCCCTTTGTGAGGCACACGGGTCAAAAAGACCACTTTTCCGGAAAAGTACACCATGCGGTGGCCCGATCCGCCGGTGTACGTGCAGCATCCGAAACCGGATTGCCAAGATTGGCGTGTAGTGAACACCGCGACCGCAGCCGCTTAAATTGTTAGATAAAACATCATTAAGCGAAAGGTTAAACTGTCCATCTACTTTGTTAGGTAAATTTAAGAGTACTTTAATGGCGATAAATGCACTTACTGCACTTGTTGCACTTATAGCAACCCTACCCACCTGGTTGGAGAGAAGACGGGTCACCCGAGCCCTCTGCACTCTCCCGCTGCGCACCTGGACCTATAAAAAGTCCGCACGGATACTAAGGTCAGAATACATACTAACATATTGCAACAGAAATACCCCACTCTATTATGTACGAAGAGTCCGGCACCGTCCCGCTGTCCGGCGGGACACCCTTGCCTTGAGCGGCCGTCGCCGTCCGTCGGAGCCGCGCGCGGCGTGGCTCCGCGGACGGCGCCCGCATAGTGCCCCGCGCGGCGTCCGCGCGGTGCCCGTGCGGACACGGGCCCGCGCGGCGCCCGCGCGCCGCCCGCGCGGCGCCCGCGCGGTGCCCGCGCGGCGCCGCGCGGGGCCGCCCGTGCGGCACCCGCGCGGGGCCCGCGCGGGGCCGCCCGCGCGGCACCCCGCGCGGGTGCCCGCGCGGCCCCGCGCGGGGCCGCCCGCGCGGCACCCCGCGCGGGTGCCGCGCGGCGCCCGCGCGGCACCCCGCGCGGGTGCCCGCGCGGTGCCCGCGCGGGGCCGCCCGCGCGCACCCCGCGCGGGTGCCCGCGCGGCGCCCGCGCGGGGCCGCCCGCGCGGCGCCCGCGCGGGTGCCCGCGCGGCGCCCGCGCGGGGCCCCGCGCGGGTGCCGCGGGCGGCCCCGCGCGGCGCCGCGCGGGGCCCCGCGCGGGTGCCGCGCGGCCCCGCGCGGCACCCCGCGCGGCGCCCCGCGCGGCGTCCGCGCGGGGCCGCCCGCGCGGCGTCCGCGCGGCGCCCGCGCGGGTGCGACCCGCGCGGCGCCGTCGCCGCTTGCGGCGGCGTCCGGTCGTCCGCGATTGTTTTCCCCCTCCCCGCGCGATGCCCTAGCGGCACCGCGCGTCTCCGCCGTCCGTTCCGTCCGTCTAGCACAATTACGACGACGGCGACGGTAACGGGGACGGCGGAGAAACTCAAGAAATTGACGAAAAGGCGACAGGAAAAATCCGAAAAAATTACTAAAAAATATTCTACTAACCGGAGATCGTCGGGAAGGTGTCCGGTCGTGTTTCTTGCCTTCGGGTCGGCGTTTGGGACGATCGGCTCCTTCTCTTTTCCTTCTCCTTCCTCCGGTTAGGGTTCCGTTCTCTCTTTTCTTTCCTTTTCCTCACCGGTTGGGGTTTCGGTACGCACGAAAGAGGAGGGTTTGAGGAGGCGGTATTTTAAAAATAGGGTTTCGTTCGGTAAACGGGGGAATAAATAGATCTCCCTATCTATTTATCTTATCCAATTTCACGCATACGCACCGTCAAAATCCTTTCGGATATTTTGACTCCGATTAATTAATTTATTAATTAATTAATCCTTACCGATAACCCTATTACTTAATTATTTAATTAATATCCGCTTTATCTTACACGTGCGTAACTAGGAAAACCCAAAACATCCTGTTTCTATTTCTCAAATAAATATCTGACTTACGAGATAAAATCTTCACCCTTTTAAATCCTGACCACCGATTATTTAATCACCTTCATTAAATAATCATGGGAATAAATTCCCACTTGGATTTAAATCATCGGTTATTTAAATTTCCAATTTTCAAATCCCGGTCACCGATTATTTAATCCCCTTCATTAAATAATCTTGGAAAGATAAATTTCCAAATTTAAGTATCTGGATTTTATCTCTTATCCAATCCGCGAGATAAAATCCCCCCTTTTATTCGTACGTAGGAGGATTTAAATTTCCGTCACCGGATAATTAATTAATTAATTAATTAATTATCCCCTACGAGATAACCCACCTTATCTCTAACGGGTGCAAGATATTTTGCACGGTTTCCGATGCGTGACTAATTACCGCATCGCTAAGGATCCCGTTCCGGGAGATCCCGACATCGGATTTCGAATCCGATCGCACCGTCGGTCATCGTTTTTCGCGCTCTATCGCAGAAAAATACACACACCTTGTCCCGGCCGACTTTTGAAAATTAAATAATTTTATTTCGCTTAAGGCCTAAGCGATTACATGTGAGTTCAAAAATACCCCTAAGGGTCGGGTCACTACACCACTCACACTTTATAAAAAGTTTCGTCCCGAAACTTAAACTCAAACCTCACTAAACACCTCGGGAAAACATTCCCTCATTTTCGATTCCAGTTCCCACGTCGCCTCGCGCTCTTCGTGGTTGCTCCACTGGACCTTCACATAGGGGATCGTTCGGTTGCGCAACTTCTTGTCCTCTCTTGCCAAAATCCGCACCGGCGTCTCCTCGACGCTCAAATCCTCTCGCAACTCGATGGTGGAGGCATCCAAGGCATGAGAGGGGTCTGCCAGGTATTTCCGGAGCATTGAAACATGGAACACGTTGTGGACTCGTTCGAGGTTCGGTGGCAGGGCTAACCGGTACGCCACCGGTCCTACGCGCTCCAGGATTTCGAACGGTCCCACGTACCTCGGGCTTAGCTTTCCCTTTATGCCGAAACGTCGGTTTCCCTTGGAGGGTGAAACCCGGAGCAGCACATGCTCGCCCACCATGAACTCTAAGTCTCGGCGTCTGTTGTCCGCGTAGCTTTTCTGTCTGCTCTGGGCGGTCAGTAGCCTTTGTTTAATTAATCGCACCTTTGCTTCGGTCTCCTCCACCAAATCTGGGCCCAGAAACTTTCGCTCACCTAAGTCGTCCCAGCATATTGGAGACCGACAGCGGCGCCCGTACAGTGCCTCGTACGGCGCCATCTGAATACTGGCCTGGTAACTGTTATTGTAGGCAAATTCCACCAGGGGCAAACACCGTGCCCACCCTTCGCCCAAGTCCAGAACGCATGCTCGAAGCATGTCCTCCACGATCTGTATCACCCGCTCTGATTGCCCATCGGTTTGCGGATGAAAAGCTGTGCTGAAGTGCAACTTGGTCCCCATCGCTTGTTGCAGGCTTCGCCAAAAGTTCGACACAAAACGTGTGTCTCTGTCCGACGTGATGGATGTCGGTACACCGTGCAACCTTACTATCTCATCGATGTACGTTTGCGCCAGTCGTTCCCGAGTCCACGTCGTGTGTATGGGCAAAAAGTGGGCCGATTTCGTCAAACGGTCCACGATCACCCATATCGCATCGTGTCCCTGTGGCGATCTCGGGAATCCGGTCACAAAATCCATGGTAATCATGTCCCACTTCCACTCGGGCACCGGTAAAGGTTGCAATTTTCCTGCCGGGCGCTGATGCTCGGCCTTCACCTGTTGGCACACCAGGCAGTGTGCCACAAATCGAGTCACGTCTCCCTTCATTTTGGGCCACCAGAAGGTTTGCTTGACGTCCTTGTACATCTTCGTTCCCCCGGGATGCGCTGCATATGGGGCAGTATGCGCCTCCCGCAGGATCTCCTCCTTGAGCTCCGGTAGATCCGGCACGCAGATTCGTCCCCGAAATCGTATCGTGCCGTCGGAGTTCACCATGAAATCGCTCTCCTTGTCGGCGGTTATTCTACTCCGCACCAGCTGGAGCTGATTATCAGTCGATTGGCCTTCGAGAATCCTGTCCAGCAGAGTAGGTCTGACCACCAATGTCAGAAGCTGTGCGACTGTCCCTGCCGGTACTACCTCTAGTCTTAATCGCGAAAATTCCGCAATCAGACTATCCTGCTGTGTAATGGCGCTTACATCCGCCTCCACGGCCTGTCCTTTGCGACTCAGGGCGTCGGCCACCACGTTGGCCTTTCCCGGGTGATAGTGGATCGTTAGATCGTAATCCTTTAATAGCTCAAGCCACCGCCTTTGTCGCAGATTTAGCTCCCTTTGGGTGAAGAGGTACTTGAGGCTCTTATGATCTGAGTACACATTGCAGTGTGCCCCATACAGGTAGTGTCTCCAAAGCTTGAGGACAAACACCACCGCTGCGAGTTCCAAATCGTGCACGGGGTAATTCCGCTCATACTCCTTGAGCTGCCTTGATGCATAGGCTATGACCTTTCCCCGTTGCATGAGTACTCCACCCAATCCATTTCGCGACGCGTCGCAATATACTTCGTAATCCTCCCCTGGCTCTGGCAGGGCGAGAATCGGGGCTCGCGTCAACCTATCCTTAAGCTCCTCGAAGCTTCTCTGGCACTTGTCCGTCCAGATGAACTTTTCCCCCTTTCTTGTCAAACGGGTTAGGGGGGTGGCTATCTTGGAGAAGCCCTCCACGAAGCGCCGGTAATACCCGGCTAATCCCAGGAAGCTTCGAATTTCCGTCACCGTGGTCGGTCGGGGCCAGTCCGTCACCGAATCTATCTTCTTCGGATCCACCGCGACTCCAGCCGCCGAGATTACATGCCCCAAGAAACCGACCTCTCGGAGCCAAAACTCACACTTTTTGAGTTTGGCGTAGAGTTTCTGTTCCCGAAGGGTCTGGAGGACTGTGCGCAGATGTTCTTCATGTTCCTCGTCCGTACGCGAGTAGATGAGGATATCGTCGATGAAGACCACCACGAACAAGTCTAGAAAGGGTTTGAATACCCTGTTCATCATATCCATGAACACTGCCGGGGCATTTGTGAGCCCGAACGGCATTACCGTAAACTCGTAATGGCCATAGCGAGTACGGAAAGCCGTTTTGGGGATGTCCTCCCCCTTGACCCGGACCTGATGATAGCCCGACTGCAGGTCAATTTTTGAGAACACCGTCGCCCCCCGTAACTGGTCAAAAGGTCGTCGATTCTTGGCAGGGGGTACTTATTCTTGATAGTGACCTTGTTTATCTCCCGGTAGTCGATGCACAACCGGAGACTTCCGTCCTTCTTTCTCACAAACAGGACGGGCGCGCCCCAAGGTGACGCGCTTGGTCTGATGAAACCTTTGTCCAAAAGGTCCTCCAACTGTGCCTTGAGTTCCTTCAGCTCCGCGAAGGCCATCCTGTACGGTGCCTTGGTGATGGGCTTGGTGCCGGGGAGCAGTTCAATTGGGAAGTCAACCTCTCGTTCCGGCGGCATTCCGGGAAGCTCCGCCGGAAATACATCCGGGAATTCCCTTACCACGGGAATTTCTGAAGGCGAGGGAACGGGTCGGGTGGCTAGATCTACAGAGGCTAGATAAGCCACGCACCCGCCCTCTATCAGCTTCCTAGCTCTTGACGCGGAGATGACGGCCAGGAAGGAAGTACTTTTGCACGCCAAGTACACGTTTTCTGGGAATCCCGGCTTCTGTAGTTGCACCTGTCGCTTCTCGCAGTCGATGACCGCCTGATACTCGGTGAGCCAGTCCATGCCCAAGACCACGTCGTATTCTTTTAGCGGTATGACCACCAGATCCCAGGGGCACGACAACCTTCCCAGCCTTATTGAACATGAGGTTACCAGGCCAGTTGCCGCGATGGGCCCCCCAGGGGTCTGGACGGTCATTAAGACATCCAGAGGACTACTTTCTAGCTGATGGGTTTGCGCAAAGGTACGGGAAATAAAGGAGCGAGTCGCCCCGGTGTCAAACAGAGTTCGAGCTCGAAAATTAGAAACGGAAGTAATACCTGCGACCACCTCCTCTGGCAGTGCCGCTCCATGCTGACCCATGGAATAGAGCCTCCCTCCTGGTTGTGGTCGCGATTCTCCTTCTGTTCTTGGTGCCGAAGGGCGCGGGGGCATTCCCGTTGGCGCCCTACCCCGTCCCGGTGGCTGCGCCGTTGGAGTGGAAGCTGCGGAAGATGCCGCTCCAGGGTTCAGGGGACAGTTGAATCGGAAATGTCCCTGTTTGCCGCAGCGGTAGCAGTGATCTTGCTTCTTAGGGCATTCAGTCACCGGATGCGACGCTCCGCAAATAACACACGACTTGTTTGCTGGTCGAGGTCTCCCGGCCGGCGCACTCTTGTTTCCCTGCTGCGTCTTGGGGTATTTTGGGGGCCGGCTCCCGCCAGGAAGGCCCCCTCCCGGGTAGGTCTGCGTTCGTTTCTTTTCCCAGTTATTTTCCGATCCCTCACGTCGAGCTCGGGTTATGGCGAACCCCCGCTCCACGATGGTGGCTCTGTCCACCACCTCTCGGAACGTGCGCAGGTCCGCCGCCTGAACCATCTCGAAGATGTCGCTCCGCAGCCCATCAACAAAAAGACGGGCCTTGTGAGGTTCATCCCGTACAACAAACGGGACGCAATTGACCAACCTCACAAACTCCCTTTGATACTCCACGACTGAGCGGTTCCCCTGCCTGATGTTCTTCAAATCGTCTTCCAGTTGCCGCTTGACGCTATCAGAGAAGAACGCGCCGAAGAGTTCCTCTCTAAAGACCGACCATGTCGGTAACGGGTCGTTGGTGGACGGATCCGGTCGTACCGTCTTCCACCAGATGCGTGCGTTTCCTTCCAGAAAGTGGACGGCTAGAGGAACCCGCTCTTGTTCCTCCATCAGTAAATCCTCGAACAGTTTTTCCATGGTATCCACCCACTTCTCGACGACCCATGGGTCGGTCGTTTCCCCCTCGAAGGTGGGTGGGTCATGCTTCTTGAACTCAGTCAAATTCGTCCTGACCTTCTCCCGCGTCGCTCGCTGCTCCGCGGTTCCTCCTGCGGTGGCGGATCCCCCAAGGGTAGGGGTCGTCCCTGCCTCCCCCGCTGTCGCTCCCATCACGGGCCCCGAAGTCGTTGGGGTGGGTACTTCCCTTGGGGCTGGGGGCTGTTCCGTCGTCGTACCACCCCCCCCTTGGGGCTCCGTAGTGGGTGCTGTGGCTTCGGGCGGAGGGGTCGGTTCGCGCTCGGTGGTTGCGGTAGCCTGTCGCTGCGTCAGCTGACGAACCTGCTCCGTCAGCGTCGCTAACTGCCCGGCCATTTCCCGCAGTTGTCGCCGGAGGGCCTGGTTTTCCGCGGCGGCTGAGGCCGCTCCGTCCGCGTCCGCATTCTCGGTGGACGACCTAGTCCGAGCCATTGCTTGCTGTCACCAAAGAAGCCATGTCAACCCTATGGTTATAACCCTAGCACACCGTCTCACGATTTCACCTATGTTACGTTCCCGTTTCCCCGTACTCTCACGTACTACGCACCTATACCTTGGTTATCTCATGTCCCATTTGCTTGTGGCACCTCGCACTGTGGATGTAAGTCACGTCTACTATGGTTGTGGTTGTATTTCTCTGATACCATTTAATCTGTCACGCCCCCGGGGGTTTTTGAGTCATTTGAAGCGGAAAATTGCGTGTCTATTTTTTTTTTCTTAATAAGGTGATATAAACTTCAACCCCGGTGCGTGCCAGACCGCCACATACACAAATTCACTCTGTCCACGGACAGAGTCTCCTTTGTATATGCACGGCGTCTCATTTACAACATACAATTCATCACACATTAATCACCAACCAACAACCATACCGTAGACATTCATCACCAATTAAAGCAAGTTTATAAAGCGGCGTCAGTGTTTGGAAAGGATAAAACCCAGCGTTGCAAAACCCGTGCCCACACGGCAGTTCGTTTTGAGAAAACATTTTCGCAATCCTTTAATTTATCATGAAAACATGCCGCATAAAAGGAACACCACTAAACGTAATTAAAACATAAGAATACACCTCATCCACAGAGCTAATTAATACATGTTCACAACTAAAGCCATCCACAAGCAAATTAAGTATTTATACGAAAAAGGAAATGAGATATAATCATAATAACCAAGTGTCCGACTACGGTCCTCACGACGCAGCCCCACCGTCACCACGGCTGACGCACCTAGTAATAGTACCAAGGAAGGAAAAACGAACCGAAAACACCGAGTACACCGTAACCTTTCGTTAAACCCCTGTGCATATTTTAAACTGGGCACCAACCCCAGAGTACCTGTCGGGGAGACTAAAGTTCCCCCTCGTGCACAAACACCTTTTGATGCTTTTAACCTCTTCACGGGGCTAGTGCGGCCCCTATAGCTGCCGTGAAGGGGTCCTCACGGCTCCCACCCCTTTGTGAGGCACACGGGTCAAAAAGACCACTTTTCCGGAAAAGTACACCATGCGGTGGCCCGATCCGCCGGTGTACGTGCAGCATCCGAAACCGGATTGCCAAGATTGGCGTGTGGTGAGCACCGCGACCGCAGCCGCTTAAATTGTTAGATAAAACATCATTAAGCGAAAGGTTAAACTGTCCATCTACTTTGTTAGGTAAATTTAAGAGTACTTTAATGGCGATAAATGCACTTACTGCACTTGTTGCACTTATAGCAACCCTACCCACCTGGTTGGAGAGAAGACGGGTCACCCGAGCCCTCTGCACTCTCCCGCTGCGCACCTGGACCTATAAAAAGTCCGCACGGATACTAAGGTCAGAATACATACTAACATATTGCAACAGAAATACCCCACTCTATTATGTACGAAGAGTCCGGCACCGTCCCGCTGTCCGGCGGGACACCCTTGCCTTGAGCGGCCGTCGCCGTCCGTCGGAGCCGCGCGCGGCGTGGCTCCGCGGACGGCGCCCGCATAGTGCCCCGCGCGGCGTCCGCGCGGTGCCCGTGCGGACACGGGCCCGCGCGGCGCCCGGCGGCCGCCCGCGCGGCACCCGCGCGGGTGCCCGCGCGGCGCCCGCGCGGGGCCGCCCGCGCGGCACCCCGCGCGGGTCCCGCGCGGGGCCGCCCGCGCGGCACCACGCGCGGGTGCCCGCGCGGCGCCCGCGCGGGGCCGCCCGCGCGGGGCCGCCCGCGCGGCGCCCCGCGCGGGTGCCCGCGCGGTGCCCGCGCGGCACCCCGCGCGGCGCCCGCGCGGGGCCGCCCGCGCGGCGCCCGCGCGGCGCCCCCGCGGCGCCCGCGCGGGGCCGCCCGCGCGGCGCCCGCGCGGGGCCCGCCCGCGCGGCGCCCGCGCGGGTGCGACCCGCGCGGCGCCGTCGCCGCTTGCGGCGGCGTCCGGTCGTCCGCGATTGTTTTCCCCCTCCCCGCGCGATGCCCTAGCGGCACCGCGCGTCTCCGCCGTCCGTTCCGTCCGTCTAGCACAATTACGACGACGGCGACGGTAACGGGGACGGCGGAGAAACTCAAGAAATTGACGAAAAGGCGACAGGAAAAATCCGGAAAAATTACTAAAAAATATTCTACTAACCGGAGATCGTCGGGAAGGTGTCCGGTCGTGTTTCTTGCCTTCGGGTCGGCGTTTGGGACGATCGGCTCCTTCTCTTTTCCTTCTCCTTCCTCCGGTTAGGGTTCCGTTCTCTCTTTTCTTTCCTTTTCCTCACCGGTTGGGGTTTCGGTACGCACGAAAGAGGAGGGTTTGAGGAGGCGGTATTTTAAAAATAGGGTTTCGTTCGGTAAACGGGGGAATAAATAGATCTCCCTATCTATTTATTCTTATCCAATTTCACGCATACGCACCGTCAAAATCCTTTCGGATATTTTGACTCCGATTAATTAATTTATTAATTAATTAGTCCTTACCGATAACCCTATTACTTAATTATTTAATTAATATCCGCTTTATCTTACACGTGCGTAACTAGGAAAACCCAAAACATCCTGTTTCTATTTCTCAAATAAATATCTGACTTACGAGATAAAATCCTCACCCTTTTAAATCCTGGCCACCGATTATTTAATCACCTTCATTAAATAATCATGGGGAATAAATTCCCACTTGGATTTAAATCATCGGTTATTTAAATTTCCAATTTTCAAATCCCGGTCACCGATTATTTAATCCCCTTCATTAAATAATCTTGGGAAGATAAATTTCCAAATTTAAGTATCTGGATTTTATCTCTTATCCAATCCGCGAGATAAAATCCCCCCTTTTATTCGTACGTAGGAGGATTTAAATTTCCGTCACCGGATAATTGATTAATTAATTAATTAATTATCCCCTACGAGATAACCCACCTCATCTCTAACGGGTGCAAGATATTTTGCACGGTTTCCGATGCGTGACTAATTACCGCGTCGCTAAGGATCCCGTTCCGGGAGATCCCGACATCGGATTTCGAATCCGATCGCACCGTCGGTCATCGTTTTTCGCGCTCTATCGCAGAAAAATACACACACCTTGTCCCGGCCGACTTTTGAAAATTAAATAATTTTATTTCGCTTAAGGCTTAAGCGATTACATGTGGGTTCAAAAATACCCCTAAGAGTCGGGTCACTACAACCTCCCACTGCCGGGCAGGAATTATGTAGGGTGTCCAAACGGACTAACTCGCTATCGAGTAGTGGCTCATACAGGCTATAGTCGAAATCCACGCTCTCTCTCGGAACGGATAGACTCAAGATGCTCAACCTCTCACATAATGGTCAAAGTACTCACAATGATACGGGACCACCGTCAAACCAAACGGCTCCCAACAACACTAGCACTGGTCTAAACACAGCTACTAAACTCCACTCAGCCCCCTGACACGAGTGCAACAATAAAGTAAATGCCTGTAATAACCCCAATCTAGTGCCACCAGTAAAACTGGTACTGCCTGCTGTGCCTGCCAAATCGGGTATGCTGGCCAACGCATAACACCGATAGGGGATAGGAGTCTCAAGGACTCAAAGTATATATATCGTACACTCCGGAGTGGCACTTGAGGGGAGCGACCCACACGAGTAAAGTACCTGAGTAATAAGTATAATAGTAGTATAAATCAGCAGGACTGGATCACGACTCTGATCAAAGTGGGAAAGCTCAACCACTAAAGAAAGCCTCGGTCCTCAATCAGATTCTAAAGTACTCAATAAGTAGGAAACTCCGCCCACTAGGGAAAACTGATACCCAATCTGATACATAAATAAATATCTGGTCAACCGCCCAATATCCGCGGTTGCCGCAATACCCTGCCAACCGCAATCCAACACAACCCATCCCTTGCACCAATGTTCCGGCTACACTACCCCAGACCCCTGCTCGCACCCGAGCAACACAGACCGCCTGACTAACAAAGAAGGTGAAAAGGAATAACATGGTTTCTCCTAAGTCAAGTTCCAAAAAGTAGTGCAGCAGTAAAAGATGGCCTAACTACATGTCCATACAAGCATACTTTTGTCCTCAGAAACGATAAAGAGAATGAAACATATAATAACAAGGCATGCTAAAGTATTCCTACTATGATATACCAATCTCACATAAATAGGCCAATGAATACTCATGTATGATCTCTATATCATCTAGTGTGGGATAAGTATAACCGTATACCATATGCTAAGTCTCCGATTCACCAAACATGTACAATGATCAGGTAAGCATCAATCCATAAGATCTAGGCCATTCCCTGCTTACCTCTCACTCATATCGGTTGTACATTAATTATGCATGCTATCAGTCATAGAGGGGTGACACTCCCACAGGTGTACTTACATTAACCATAACATAAACATCCATAAAAACCTTATCATTCCCTTATACAGTTACCAATATTAAGCTTACCCACCGAAGTGCTTAAACCAAGGCAAACCTGAAGTCGGTGAAGAGCGTGGCCACTTGCTAACAATATCTGCTGAACCCGTACCCACGGTACATGTCGCGTAAGCCTCGGCTACAAACAACAACACAACACTCTAGTCAAAACCCCACACACATACTCGCTGTTTTTCCAAAACAGCACAAGGAAGGGAATTTCACACCTCCAAGCAGTGCTCCAAAAACTCCCACAAATACCCCTGGATACAAAAATATAGTCCAATATTACAATTTATACAACATTCAAAGAGTGCTGTCCAAGTTGAAACTTCAGTCCCAAAGAAGCAATTTTTTCACCTGTAGAAAGGACTCCAAAAAATCCAACAAAAATACTGCCACAAGCGTCGCGTCGAGCCCTTCGAAACGAGTACCTGCACGTCCCAATTCGAGCCCCGTAGGCCGAGTTACAAATTCCACAACACGGTGAGCACGAAACCCCACAACAAAACAACTGTAATACCATACACAGAAAAGGGGGAAAACATATACCTTCGGCCAAGCCTCAAAAAAATCCTAGAAAAATACGGCGATGATCCTTGCGACGCGTAGATGTAAAAAGTGTATAGGCACGCCTCAATCCGATGCTCGAGCGTAAAGATATAGCCGAAACATCCTGCGCTGTCCCAGAAATTCTTACAGAAAATGGGGTCCCAGTAAGCTCAGAAAAACTCCAAGAAAAACCCGAAACTAGGGGAAGCTGAAAATACCATGATCGCAGCCCTACCTGTCGCGGATCCAACAGAGCAAGAATCGCTCGAAAAGGTGGTCGGAGTAGGTCGGGGGAGTTCTCGCACCGAAATGCGACGGAAGGAAACACCGACGAAGGAACGTCGTGATGCGCCAAAGAAATAAAAACCTTGAAAAGCATGCCACATAAAATCCCAGAAATCCTTAGGTGGATGCAGCACAGCACGGGGAGCAACTTTGTAGAACGCGTCGAGGTGAAAGGAGGCTCGGAAATGCGGCAAAAGGCGATAAGAAGGAGGCTAGGGTCTTAAATAGGCCACACAAAACAAATCAATTAATCCCGCCTGTGTCCTCAGTTTCGGGCGCCCGAATCAATCGGGCGCCAACAATGCGCCGATTTCCCTGTCCCACGGAGCACCCAAAACTATCCGGTTCCGCCACATCACCCGCCAAACAGCGGACAGCCAATCCGGCCATCCACCTGACGCCACGTGGCTCGCTGCGGTGCTGACGCGTGGCGCGCACCCGGTCAACGCGCGCCTGCCGCGCCCACGTGCGCACGCCAGCGCCGCCTGCGACCTCTGCCAGGCACGCGTCCCGAGGCCGCCCCGGCCTGCTCTGTGGTCCCAGTCCACTGCCCCGACCAATCCTACGCGGCCACGTGTCCCGAGGCAAACCAATAGGAAGGCAACACGTGGCAGGCCGCCCCCGTGCACTGTGCGCCTGCCCGCGCGCCTGCCCGTGCCCGCTCCGGCGCCTGCCCGCGCCCGCGCCACCGCGCTTCGCCGCCGCCGCCACTGCCCGCCCACCGCCAGAACAGTGCCAAGTGCCTCAAAATTCGTGCGCGGCGTCTGGGCTCCGAAAAATATAAGTAAATAGTCCATTTTCATCGTTTTCGCGCGGTGAATCCAAATCCGCTGTCCGTTTTGCCAAATTCCAATCCCCAAATTTTCCGAAGGCATCCAGTAAAGTGTTCTTAACCCAAATTTCGTGCTGAGTCCAATTTTAATATCCGTTTCATGCGAAACTACTTCTAAACATCCGACGGGGTCCTCCGATCACTCACGTGATCCATTTTAGGCCCGAAATCCATCACTTGTGTCCAAATTGTGCACAAACACCACCGACACACCACATAGGCCTCCAGAAGCTGCCAATCAACCAGTAAACTCATCGTGGGGATCCGGGTCCTCACAATTATGAGGTTTACTGTGACTCATCACAGATCGGCCTTGGGGGTGTACTGATGCAACAGGGGAAAGTAATAGCCTATGCCTAAAGACAACTGAAAGAATATGAACGGAATTACCCGACACACGATCTAGAGCTGGCCGCAGTCGTCTTCGTTCTAAAGCTCTGGAGGCACTACCTCTTTGGTGTTCATTGTAATGTGTTCTCGAACCACCAAAGCCTTAAATATCTATTCACCCAGAATGAACTGAATTTGCGGCAAAGACGGTGGTTAGAGTTGCTAAAGGACTACGATTTATCCATTCAATACCATCCCGAAAAAGCAAATGTAGTAGCAGATGCTTTGAGCAGGAATGGGCAAATTGAGGGGACATCAGCGGGCGCGATTACTCAACAGGATAGCTTGATCGCGGAGTTCTCGCGGTTAAGGTTGGAGGTGGCACCGGTAGGAACGGTCGCGTGACTATTGTCACGCCCCGGGTGTAAACCGGAACCCGGGCTCGCCAACAGATCCGCCATGCACACGGGATTTCCCGCGTACACGAAGCGCTGGTAAACTGCTCAGATATAATATGACAATAACAGAGCATAATACAGAGCTGAAATAGAAGAACCGCATAGTACCTCAGACTGAAAATACAATAAAACCGTAATGAGTACAATGATCTCCCATCTCTCCAAATAGTACAACCAGCTGGCGGAAGCCAGACCCAAATAAAAGGAGAATACCACAGTCTGAGTGAAGGGTACAGCATCTATCTACAGCTCTCAGCCTCACTGGAGATCTATCTATTCGGCGATCCCCTTACCTCGATCCGCTGCCGAAGGCCGAGCAGCTCCCGCAGATGACTCTGCAAAAATAAGGGAGAAGAAAGAAACAGAAAATAACAATGGGGGTGAGAACTACCAGATAAACCAGCAGCCTCCCCTAATGGGTAAAAACCTCAACTCTGACGCACCCACTAGGACTACTAGAGGCAAAAGGAAAAAGGGGAAGTGGTAAAATACATAAGATGCTGAAACAGGAAAACTACCACTACTATGCTGTCAAAACTGTATGCATGCATCAGAAATAGTATCTGTCCAAATAAACCCAATCTGGATACCAGTAACAACTGGTGCTGCCTGCTCAGCGGAATCTGCACACAAGGCTCGAAACCGCAGGATCGGCCCGCACGGCTCGCATCCCAAAACAAGTATCAGACCGGCACACAAGGCTGGGTCCGAAAAAGCCCACCTCCGGAGTGGCACTCGAGGGGAGCGACCCACACGAGTAAAGCATCTCTGTCATCAGTATCTCAAGTATCTCTGTCATCAGTATCACAGTATCTATGTAGCACATGTCTCACAAGTATCACAATATAGCAGGACTGGATCATGACTATGATCAAAGTGGGAAACTCCGTCCACTACAGAAACCCTAATCCCCAGCTGATGCAATGAACCAGACTCAACCCCAATCTGGTGCAAGGACAAACATCTGGTCAACCGCCTACTGTCCGCGGTCACCGCAATACCCCACAAATCCATGATCTGGCTACACTATCCCAAACCCCTGCTCATACTTGAGCGACAACATCTGAATGCAAAGGAAACAATAAAACATGCCAAGTCCCAATATGATAGTGTAGCAATAAATAGTGGCTAACTGGATGTCCAAGAAAGCATGCAGTTATTTAAAAACTGTAGAAAAGTGTCAATATTTATTTTAGAAGAATATGATTTACTGGAAAAAGTAATTGTAGCCTTTGTTCCAATCACAGTGTCCCAACATAAGTCATTATATAATCCGTGGGGTTATATCAAATTTTAGGGGAGTTCATCCCAGCGGTTCTCATCAATTGTTCTGTTATTTGTCCTGTTAGTTGTCCTGTTAGTCGTCCTGTTAGTAGTCCTGTTAGTAGTCCCAATGTTCTCATCAATTCATATTAGTTTGTCCCAATTGTTCTCATCAATTATCATATTATTTTGTCCCATTGTTTCTCATCAATTAAATTTAGGGGAGTTCCAGTAATCCCAGTGAGCTTGTCAAAAATGAGGTAAGCAACAACCGCCCACCTCGAGCAGCTCACACCACACCCCAGGTAGTCTCCTGGTTGTCCACAGTCCTCAAATCCTGCAAATCAATGCTCCCGGTATAAATACAAATCCCAAAAAGCGCAATATTTGCTGTTTTTCAAACAGCACGGGAAAAGAGGAGTTTTTCACCTCTATAAAGTGCTCAAGAAAATCCAGAAAAATTACGGTTGCGTTCCTCGCGAAGAGTAGATCAAAATCGACTCCTTAAACACCTCGATCTGATGCTCCTACGCCAAGATAAAAATCGGAGAAGTTGACACTGTCCAGAAATTTCCACAGCAAAAAGGGGGGTCAAAGAGGACTTGGGAATCGTGCCAAAAGTACAAAACAGAGCAAAATGATCAACACGGAAATCGAAGCCCTACCTCTTACGGTCGTACTGTCGCAAAAATTGTCCAAAAATTCCTCCTGGTTAGCCCGCAGGGATTTTTCGACTGAACTGCGACGGAAAATGGTTCTAAAAAGAAAACCGTCGCAGTGTGCCGCGTCGCAGATATCTCACTATCTGTAACTCCAGAAATTCTGAGATTTTAAAGAGAGAGAGAAGAGAGAGAGAGGAAAATTTTTCGTAGAGGGCACATGCCCTGATTCTCTCTCTAAGGCCCGCAAATCGAGGTGGGAATGAGAGGGGGTGGGGATTGCTATTTATAATGGCCAAGGGAATCTTACACCGGATCGGATCCGAACAGGAAACACCGAAACGGGCCAACCAAAACGCGCCACGTGTCCGCATAACAGGAAACAGCCTGTGCAGGCCTAATGAAAAATCGCCACGTGGCCACGTGGTGCACGTGGCCGGTCCGCGCTCCGGGTTTTTCGGATCCTGTCAGCCAATAGGGGAGCGCCACGTGTCACCTCCCCATGCGCTTCTAGAAGCCGTCCAGCCAATGGGAAGCTGCCACGTGGCAGATGAAATTTTTGGTGCACCCGGTGCACGCCATGCCCATGGACCGCGCACCCGCGCCTGCCCGCGCCTGCCCGCGCTGCCCGCGCCTGCCCGCGCCGCGCTCCCCCGCGCTCCGCCGCTGTGCCGCCGCTGCCCGCTGCCGTGCGCCGCTGCCCGCCGCCGCTCGCCGGTCGCCGGAACCGTAATTCCGGCGGCCGGAGTTACTGTTCCGGCGTGAACAGTACCCATAGTGCCGGAAAAATTAAGTAAATACACCATTTTGACCGTTTTCGCGCGCTGAGTCCGATTTCGCCGTCCGTTTTGCCAAATTCTCATCCGAAATTTTGCCGAAAGCTTCCGGAAATTCCCGTTTGCCCCGATTTTCGCGCCAAGTCTATTTTAAATATCCAATTTCGATTTTACAAGCTCCGATGCATAGTACAAGCTTCCCGCAGTCACTGTTTAGTGTTGCACAGTTCCTGCGGGAGTCCGGATTGTCACAACTATTGTCCTTAATAGTCAAGCCTACATTGTTCGATAAGATCCGGGAAGGCCAAAGGACCGATACGCAGTTACAGCTTGTCCGGGACAGGATTTCCCCGGACCAGGAGGGCGACTTTTCGATGGGGGTAGACGGCACACTACGTTTTCGAGGGCGGATTTGCGTGCCCGATTCGCCAGAATTGAAGGGGGAGATTTTGTCAGAAGCGCACTGCGCTCCCTATATTGCGCATCCTGGGGGCTCAAAAATGTACAAGGACCTCAAGCAGACCTTCTGGTGGCCTAAACTGAAGGGAGATGTAACACAGTTTGTAGCGCATTGCTTGATCTGTCAACAGATAAAAGCCAAACACGAGCGGCCGGCAGGGAAGTTGCAACCTCTACCTGTGTCAGAGTGGAAGTGGGAGCGAATTACCATGAATTTTGTCACTGGGTTTCCGCGTTCGCAACAGGGGCACGACGCAGTCTAGGTCATAGTGGATCGGTTAACAAAGTCAGCTCATTTCCTACCCATTCATACGACGTGGACTCGAGATCATCTGGCTCAGGTCTACATCATCGAGATTGTGAGGTTGCACGGGGTGCCGGCATCGATCACTTCAGATAGAGACACACGGTTCGTCTCGAACTTTTGGCAGAGTCTACAACGGGCTCTAGGGACCAAACTGCAATTTAGCACAGCTTTCCACCCCAGACGGACGGATAATCTGAACGAGTGATCTAGATTCTCGAGGACATGCTTCGGGCCTGTGTACTTGATTTGGGTGACGGATGGTCACGTTACCTACCCCTCGTGGAGTTCGCCTACAATAGCAGTTACCAGGCTAGCATTCAAATGGCGCCGTATGAAGCCTTATACGGGCGACGCTGTCGATCTCCGATCTGTTGGGACGACTTAGGGGAGCGGAAGTTCTTGGGACCGGACTTGGTAGAAGAGACCGAGGAAAAGGTTCGCCTCATCGGGCAGCGATTGTTGACCGCCCAGAGTCGACAAAAGAGCTATGCAGACCAGAGACGCCGCGACTTGGAGTTTCAAGTGGGGGAGCACGTGTTACTACGGGTCTCTCCATCCAAAGGAATTAAACGATTCGGGCTGAGAGGCAAGTTGAGCCCACGGTTCGTGGGGTCGTTTGAAATCTTGGAGCGCGTCGGCCCGGCGGCCTATCGTATAGCCCTACCGCCAAACCTCGACCGGGTACACAATGTGTTCCATGTTTCAATGCTTCGAAATAATCTCCCTGACCTATCTCATGTACTGGACGTCACTGCTATCGAGCTTAAAGAGGACCTGAGCTTCGAGGAAACACCGGTGCGGACCTTAGCACGGGAGGACAAAAAGTTGCGCAACCGGACGATCCCCTATGTGAAGGTGCTGTGGTGCAACAAGGAAGAATGTGAAGCGACTTGGGAACTAGAGTCAAAGATGAGGGAGTGCTACCCAGATTTATTCGTTGCGGACCAGGGTTAAGTTTCGAGGACGAAACTTGTTTTAAGAGGTGAGTGATGTAACACCTCGACCTTCCCGCCTTCTGTTTTGGTTCCAATTTAATTAATTCAGTTGTTAGGTGGGGGTTGAAAGTTCGAAAATTTCTGGACTGACCGTTGGAGTTTGCGGGTATTTTTAGGTACTAGAGCTCGCAAAACGGTGAACGGTGGCCCGATCAGATTCGAATTCCGACCCCGGGATCTCCCAGAAATGATTTTTGAAGTTCACTATCAGCTTGGGCGCGCCGAAATCCGTGCTGGCGATCGGCACGCTTTCCGAGGTAATCTGGATCCCTCGTTCAAATTTCGATTGGCTAGGATGTTATCTGGTAAATTATTTTATATTTTTTCCCTTTCGTTAGCACTTAAGTCTGATCTGGGTGTGTACGGGAAAACCCCAAACCATATTTTCCCTCTTTTCAAGAAGACGGCATAGAGAATCGAGGCTGAGAGACAGGGAGAGGGAAGGAGAAATTGCTCCCTTTCTGCGGGATTGATCGAGCGGGGAGCGGACGATCCTCTTTCTTTCTCCTCCAGCGAAATCAAGCTTTTTCGGGCACAAGGTGGGGGTGTTTTAGTTGGAGCTTCCACACATCTTCTTCTTCGTGTTTGAGGTGGGTACTTTTTCGATGTTTTAGATTATGAAATTTTGGGAAATGTGTAGGAATAAAGTAACTGCATGATTTACTACTGTTAACTCCTGTTAATATTTATTATATGATATTATCGATATTATGGCGACCAAGTGTCGCGGTGCCCTATGTTATGTATGTGTACTTGGTTATGATGCTCGAGGCTGCTACACGCACACCGACGGTTTGGCCACCGCGAGGGTGTGCATTTTTGAAAAAGTGGTACATTGACCCGTGTACCCCACAAGGTGATGTAGTGGGGGCCCCCGTAGGTGGGGGGTTAGAGGCGCCAAGGTGAGAGCGATGTGCTTCGCCGAGGTAGGTGCTCGGTGTGGTTCGCTGAGGTAGGTGCTCGGTGTGGTTCGCCGAGGTAGGTGCTCGGTTTGGTTTGCCGAGGTAGGTGCTCAGTCTGGTTTGTCGAGGTAGGTGCTCGGTCTGGTTTGCCGAGGCAGGTGCTCAGTATGGTTTGCCGGGGCAGGTGCTCGGTTTAGGTTATGCAGGGGGGGGGGTTACCGTCGATTGCACTATGAGGAGGGTGGTTGCTCTGGTTTTCTTACGGTTTGCTTTAGTTACAGCTTTCCTGCATTTCATACTTTATACCATATGTCGCTGACTTCCCACTCTGTGACAAGTTCAGTCAGGGGGGAGAGCTAGGGCGACGGTGAGGCCGCGACGAGAGGACTTTTGGCCCTTCGAGGCTACAGACTGTGTTTATTTTCTAGTTATGCTAATTTCATTATCTATTAGTAGCTATGTGGGTTTTATACATTGTGGGGTTGATGTGGATGTTGGGACGATTTCATACTGCTGTGGATGAATATTTACTTTACAGTCTGTTAGTTGGCCGTTTTCAAACTACAGAAGAAGCATTGCGAAAATAATTTGAAAAACATAGGTGTTGTGTGAGCACCGTTTTTAAAACTCTGTGGATTTATGGATTTCGAAACGGTTTTGAAAAACATGGGTGTCGTGTGGGCACCGTTTTTAAAACTCTGTGGATTTATGGATTTTGAAACAGTTTTGAAAAACATAGGTGTCGTGTGGGCACCGTTTTTAAAACTCTATGGATTTATGGATTTCGAAAACTGTTTTGAAAAACATAGGTGTCGTGTGGACACCGTTTTTAAAACCTTGTGGATTTATCCTTTCGAAAGATCAATCGGCCTCGTTAAATTTCCTGATGCAAGATAATCTCGTTTGGTAATGCTTGTAGACTGCTGTGGTTAAATGACTGTTGTAATCGTGACGCCGTGCATATACAGAGGAGACTCCGCCCGTTTGCGGGGTGAATCGGTATATGAGGCGGGGCTAGGCTCGCACCAGGGGAAAGGACTTTCAAAAAAAAATATATATGCAAAATTTACGAACTTTTGGTGGTTGTCTTCCGCTTGTTTAAACCCTCGGGGCGTGACAGAGGAGCTCGGGAAAAAGGGCCAGATGTGCAGCAAAGGAGGCTACTTATAGCCAAAACCCAACAAATCCAGAAATGACCCCTGAGTCCCCGGTTTCGGGCGCCCGAAAAGATTCGGGCGCAAATAGTGCCCCGATTTGAGCCGTCCATCCAGCGCCCAGATTAACCATGCTTCGCCACGTCGCTGTGTCACGCCCCGGAGGTCTAAGGGTAAGCGGAAAAGCGTATATATATATTTTTTTTCTTTATAAGTATCGACCTGGCCCACCGGTGCGTGTCAGACCCGCCACATATAAAAATTCACTCTTCAAACGGACAGAGTCTCCTTTGTATATGCACGGCGTCACATTTACAATAACAACAACTACTACATTCTTTAACTACACAGTCACAGGGAACATAGGAAGGAAAAGCAATTTCATTCAATCACATCAAGAGATCACTACGGGTTTGCAAACGGTGTCCACCCGACACCCAATTTTTCCAAAACGTCTACACATTCACAATGAGGCGGCTACATGTTTTTGAAAGGATAAATCCAGAGGTTTTTAAGATTGTGCCCACACGACACTTGGTTTTTGGAAAGCGATTTCGAAACCTTTGTTTAATGTAAAACGGCCGCATAAGAATTCATTAAAGTATGTTAAATCCATAGTGTCAACTAATTAACTAACCAACATCCAACATGATCCACAATCAAGCAAATTAAACTAACAGTTATACCAGAAAGAGAAAATGAGATAAACCAAGCAAGAGTTCTGTTGTAAGGCCTCATACGGCTATGGTCACCTAGACGCTGCCTCGCCACCGTCCCGGTTATTACACCTAGTCGGACCTGTCACGGAGTGGGTAAAGTCAGTGACAAATAAAGTAGATGTTTCAAACAATTAACAATAACATTAAAACGAACAAAATACACCGAAACCTTTCGCTTTTCCACCTCATGTGTCCACCTCACTTGATTTAATTACAACTGGTACCTGTCGGGGAGTCGACGATCTCCCCTCGTGAACATTTACTTTACTTACGTGATGCTTTTAACCCCTTCACGGAGCTAGTGCGGCACTTTTAGCTGGCGTGAAGAGGTCCCCACTCGCACCTACACTTTCGTGGGGCACACGGGTCATTCAGACCACTTCTCCGGAAAAGTACACCCATGCGTAGGCCAATCCGCCTGTGTACGTGCAGCATCCAATACATGATAGCCGAAGCCGGCGTGTACGATCACCGCGACATTTAGTCGCCACAGTTAATAACAGAAGATCCGGTACATATTTATGCGAAAGGTTAAATCAAGTTAAACATCACATCTACTTTACTAGGCAGGTTATTACACTTTTAACGATGACATATTGCACTTACTTACTGCACTTATTGCAAGAGTACCCACCTGTTTGCGGGAAGATCGGAGCACTTGGATCTTTTAACACACTCCCGCTGCACACCTGGACCTAAAGAAGTCCCCCAAAATGATAGTTAATAAAACGCACCAACACCGCGGAAACGGAAATCCAAAACTAACCCCGCAACAAAAAACCCAAAAATGACGCTCTTACAACACTCGACGGCTTCCCGCGTGCCCACCCACGCTGTCGTCGTCGCCCGCAGAGTTTGCCCGCGCGGATGTCGCCGCCCGCGGATGCCCCGCGCGGCACGAAACCGTGCGGCGTGCGTCCGAGGGCAGCGCCCGCGCGGCGCCCGCGCCCCGCGGTGCCCGCGCGGCGCATGCCGCGGTGTGCCCGCCGGTGGCGTCCGCGCGCGCCCGCGCGCGCTGCCGCCCGCGGAGCCCCGCGCGGCGCCCGCGCCGCCGCGCCCGCCGCGCCCCGCGCGGCACGGGGCTGCCGCGCCCACGGGTGGCGCCCGCGCGGCGCCCACGCGGGCGCCCCGCGCGGCACGAGGCCGCATGCGCGCCCGCGGGCGCGCCCGCCGCGCGCGCCCGCCCGCGGGGCCCCGCGCGGCGCGAGCGCGCGCGCCCGCCCGCCGCGGGTGCCCGCGCGCGCGCGCCCGCGCGCGCCCGCGGGCGGCGCCCGCGTGGCTCCCGCGCGGTGCCCTAGCGGCGCCGTGCGTCACCCGTCCGCCCCCGCGGTGCCCTAGCGGCGCCCGCGCGTCGTCCGCCCGCCCGGCCCGTGCCCTAGCGGCGTCCGCCCGCGCGGTGCCCTAGCGGCGCCGCGCGTCACCCGTCCGCCCGCGCGGTGCCCTAGCGGCGGCGGCGGCGGGGCCGGGGCCAGCGGTTACGACGGGGACGGAGACGGCGATGATGACAACGAAAAAGACCCGAAAAACCCCAATAACGCAACAAAACGAAATCTACTTACCGAAAATCCCGACGGGGGAGTCGATCGATCGCCCTTCTACTTCCGGTACGTTGTTCGGGGTGATCGGATTCCTCCGTCTTCTTCCTCTTTCTTTCTTTTTCCTCCTCCGGCTAGGGTTCCGCGTTTTTCTTCTCTTTTCTCCCTCGTTCGTTCTCTCCGGCTAGGGTTTCTCTTTTTGCGAAAAGTGAGATTTTTTCTTTTCGTACGTACAACTAAATCCCCCTTTTTAATATCTGTCACCGAATAATTAATTCTTTAATTAATTAATCATTTGGGATAACCCACATTTCCTCGGGAAGCGTGCAGGATATTTTGCACGGATTCCGATGCACGCTAAGTCACCGCAAATCTAAAAACCCTGTTCCGGGAGATCCGTACGTCGGATTTCAGATCCGATTGCACCGTCGGTTATCATTTTTTGAGCCCTTTTACAGAAGAATACCCGTGCCACACCTTGACCGACTCACAAAAACTCGATAATTCAAACTCACTAAAAGAAACACTTTATTAATAGGAGGGTAAAGATTACAGGAAAAGTCGTGTCATTACACCACTCACACTTTATAAGAAGTTTCGTCCTCGAAACTTAATTACAACCATCGTTGAACAACTCGGGAAAACATTCTCTCATTTTCGATTCCTGTTCCCACGTCGCTTCGCGTTCTTCGTGGTTGCTCCACTGGACCTTTACATAGGGGATGGTCCGATTGCGCAATTTCTTATCCTCTCGTTCCAAAATCCGCACCGGCGTCTCCTCGATGCTTAAGTCCTCTTGTAACTCGATAGTGGATACATCTAGGGCGTGAGAGGGGTCAGGGAGGTACTTCCAGAGCATTGAAACGTGAAACACGTTGTGGACTCGATCGAGGTTCGGGGGCAAGGCCAACCGGTACGCCACCGGGATCACGCGTTCTAGGATCTCGAACAGTCCCACGTACCTCGGACTTAACTTTCCCCTCAGGCCGAAACGTCGAGTCCCCTTTGAAGGCGAAACTCGGAGCAAGACGTGCTCACCCACAAAGAATTCCAAATCCTGTCGTCTATGGTCCGCGCAACTTTTCTGTCTGCTCTGGGCGGTTAGCAGCCGTTGTTTGATCAGACGCACCTTTGCCTCGGTCTCCTCCACTAAATCTGGGCCCAAAAACTTGCGCTCTCCCAAGTCGTCCCAGCATATTGGAGACCGATAGTGGCGCCCATACAGAGCCTCGTATGGCGCCATTTGAATGCTGGCTTGATAACTGTTGTTGTAGGCGAATTCCACAAGGGGTAGGTATCGAGACCACCCTTCGCCCAAGTCAAGTACGCATGCCCGGAGCATGTCTTCGAGGATTTGGATCACCCGCTCTGATTGTCCGTCAGTTTGCGGGTGAAAAGCCGTGCTGAAGTGCAGTTTGGTTCCCATTGCTCGTTGCAGGCTCTGCCAAAAGTTCGACACAAATCGCGTGTCCCTGTCCGTCGTAATGGACGCTGGTATTCCATGCAACCTCACTATCTCATTAATGTATGTTTGCGCCAGTCGTTCCCGAGTCCACGTCGTATGTATGGGCAGGAAGTGGGCCGATTTCGTCAAACGATCCACTTGACCCATATCGCATCATGTCCTTGTGGCGATCTCGGGAAGCCGGTCACAAAATCCATCATAATCATCTCCCACTTCCATTCAGGCACCGGCAACGGTTGCAATTTCCCTGCTGGGCGTTGATGTTCGGCCTTGTTGGCACACCAGGCAATGTGCCACGAATCGGGTCACGTCTTTCTTCATCTTAGGCCACCAAAAGGTTTGCTTTATATCTTTGTACATCTTTGTTCCCCCAGGGTGCACTGCATAGGGAGCAGTATGCGCTTCCCTCAAGATTTCCTCTTTGAGTTCAGGTAGGTCCGGCATGCAAATTCGTCCTCGGAATCGTATTGTGCCATCAGAGCCTATTGCGAAATCACCCCCTTGGTCTGAGGGTACTCTGTCTCGCACAAGCTGTAACTGAGTATCTGTCGATTGTCCTTCCAAAATCCTGTCCAGCAGGGTGGGTCTGACCACCAGGGTCATGAGTCGTGCGACCGTACCCGCTGGTACAACCTCCAGTCTCAATTGCGAAAACTCTGCAATCAGACGGTCCTGCTGGGTAATAGCACTTACCCCTGCTCCTTCTGTCTGCCCCTTGCGGCTCAGGCGTCGGCCACCACATTTGCCTTCCCCGGGTGGTAGTGGATCGACAAGTCATAGTCTTTCAGTAGCTCGAGCCACCGCCTTTGCCGCAAGTTTAGCTCCTTCTGGGTGAAGAGGTACTTGAGGCTCTGATGGTCAGAATACACATTGCAGTGTGTCCCGTATAAATAGTGTCTCCACAGCTTGAGGACAAACACGATCGCTGCAAGCTCCAAATCGTGCACGGGATAATTTCTCTCGTACTCCTTTAGTTGTCTCGACGCATAGGCTATGACCTTATCCTGTTGCATAAGCACACCTCCGAGGCCGTTTCGCGACGCATCGCAATAAACCTCATAATCCTCCCCAGGTTTCGGTAATGCCCGCATCAATCTGTCCTTGAGTTCCTCAAAACTCCTCTGGCACTGATCCATCCAGATAAACTTCTCCCTCTTCCGGGTCAGGCGATTCAAGGGGGTAGCTATTTTGGAGAAGCCTTCCACGAAGCGCTTGTAATACCCTGCCAGACCCAGAAAGCTTCGTACCTCTGTTACTGTTGTCGGTCGGGGCTAGTCTGTCACCGAGTCTATCTTCCTCGGGTCCACTGCAATCCCAGACGCCGAAACGATGTGCCCCAAAAAGTCCACCTCGCGGAGCCAAAACTCACTTTTTGAGTTTGGCATAGAGTTTTTGATCCCGGAGGGTCTGAAGGACTATACGTAGGTGCTCCTCATGTTCCTCATCCGTACGGGGGTAGATGAGGATGTCATCAATGAAGACCACTACGAATAAATCTAAGAAGGGTTTGAACACCCTGTTCATCATGTCCATAAATACCGCTGGGGCATTGGTGAGCCCGAACGGCATTATCGTGAATTCGTAGTGGCCGTAGCGAGTCCGGAAAGCCGTTTTGGGGATGTCCTCACCCCTAACTCTGAGCTGATGGTAGCCGGACTGCAGGTCAATCTTTGAGAACACTGTTGCCCCTTGTAACTGGTCGAATAGATCATCGATCCTCGGCAGGGGGTATTTATTCTTAATGGTGACCTTGTTTATTTTCTGGTAGTCTATGCACAAATGAAGGCTTCCGTCCTTCTTTCTTACGAATAGAACGGGCGTGCCCCATGGCGACACGCTCGGTCTGATGAAGCCTTTATCCAAAAGGTCCTCCAGCTGCACCTTGAGCTCCTTCAACTCGGCGAAAGCCATCTATACGGTGCTTTGGTGATGGGTTTAGTGCCTGGGAGCAGCTCAATGGGGAAGTCGACCTCTCGTTCAGGTGGCATCCCAGGGAGTTCCGCCGGAAATACATCCGGAAATTCCCTTACAATTGGGATGTCGGACAGTGAGGGAGTGGGTCGAGCCGCTAAGTCCACCGAGGCCAAATAGGCCACGCACCCGCCCTTTATTAGTTTTCTGGCTCGTGACGCGGAGATGACGGTTAAGAAGGAAGTACTTTTACACGCCAGGTAAACGTCTTCCGTGAATCCCGGTTTCTGCAGTCGTACCTAGCGTTTCTCGCAATCGATTACCGCCTGGTACTCGGTGAGCCAATCCATGCCTAGCACCACGTCGAATTCTTTTAACGGGATAACCACCAGATCCCAGGGGCAGGACAACCTTCCCAGCTTTATGGAGCAAGAAGGTACAAAACTAGTTGCTTCAATTGGTCCCCCAGGGGTCTGGACGGTCATCAGGTCGCATAGGGGTCTACTCTCTAGAATATGTGTATGCGCAAAAGTACGGGAGACGAAGGAGCGAGACACCCCGGTGTCAAAAAGAGTTCGAGCTCGAAAATCGGAAATTGAGGTAATACCTGCTACTACGTCCTCCGGTGGTTCCGCTCCTCACTGGCTCATGGCGTAGACCCTCCCTCCCGGTTGGGGTCGCGTTTCCCTTCCTGTCGAGCTGCTGGGGGGTGTGAGGGTACTCCCGATGGTGCTCTCCCTCGTCCCTGCGGCTGCGGTGTCGAGGTGGAAGCCGCGGAGGATGCCGCCCCCGTGTTCAAGTGGCAGTTAAACCGGAGGTGCCCAGGCTTGCCGCAGCGATAACAATGGTCTTGTCTCTTGGGGCATTCTGTAACTCGGTGCGTTCCTCCGCAAATAATGCAGGGTTTGTCTACTGGCCGCTGTCCCCCCGCCGGTGTGCTCTTGGTCCCGTGTTGCGTCTTGGGGTACTTTGGGGGCCGATTCCCGCCAAAAAAGCCCCCTACAGGGTAAGACTGCGACCGCTTCTTGTCCCGATTGTATTCCGAGCCTTCCCGCCGGGCGCGTGTGACAGCAAAACCACGTTCAACGATAGTGGCCCTATCGACTACTGCTCGGAAAGTGTGTAAATCTGCCGCTTGGACTACTTCGAAGATGTCGCTTCGCAGCCCGTCTACAAAAAGGCGGGCCTTGTGGGATTCATCCCGTATGACGAACGGGACACAATTAGTTAATCTCACAAACTCGCGCTGATATTCCATGACCGATCGATTTCCTTACTTAATGTGTTTGAGGTCGTCTTCCATCTGTCGTTTAACACTGTTGGAAAAGAACGCTCCAAACAGTTCCTCTCTGAAAGTTGACCACGATGGTAGTGGAGTGTTCGTAGACGGGTCCGGACGTACCGTCTTCCACCAAATGCGGGCGTTCCCCTCAAGAAAGTGAACGGCTAAGGGGACCCGTTCATGTTCTTCCATCAATAGGTCTTCGAAAAGCTTCTCCATGTTATCCACCCATTTTTCTACGACCCAGGGGTCGGTCGTTTCTCCCTCAAAGATGGGCGGATCGTACTTCTTGAACTCTGCCAGGTTCGTCCTAACTCGTTCACGTTCAGTTCGCTGATCTGTAGCTCCTCCTGTAGCTGCGGTACTCCCGGGAGTAGGGGTCGTCGCCGCCTCTCTTGCTGAGTCTCCCGCGGTCGTCCCCGGTACGGGCCCCGAAGCTGCCGGGGTGGGGGAGTCCAACGGGGCTGTGGGTTGCTCTGCCGACACGCCCGTCATCGAGGTCTGATGGGGTGCGGCTGTAGTTGCACCACCCGCCCCTGGCGGCCCCGTAGTGGGGGCGGTCGGTTCGAGCGGAGGGATCGGAGCGTCCTCCACTGACGCAGTTGCCTGCCGCTGCGTTAACTGACGGACTTGTTCCGTCAGCGTTGCCAATTGTCCGGCCATCTCTCGCAGTTGCTGTCGGAGGAGTTGGTTCTCCGCGGTGGCCGGGGACATATTTTCCGCACCTGCGTTATCGATCGATGACCTAGTCCGGGCCATTATCAGCTGTATACAAAGAAACCGCGTAACCCTAAGGTTACTGGCCTAACACTTGACCTACGGACGCACCAAATTAAGTCCCTTTTTCCCCCGTACACTCACGATCTACTGCACCTACATCTTGGTTATCTCATATTCAATTTTCTTGTGGCATCATGCACTGTGGATGTTGTCACCGACTACTGTGGTTAAAGTTTATTTTCTCTCTGATACCATTAATCTGTCACGCCCCGGAGGTCTAAGATAAGCGGAAAAGGTATATATATATTATATATATATATATATATATATATATATATATATATGGAGGTATAATAAATATATAATATATATATATATATCTAGTATTTCATTATAAGTCTCGCCACTCAGCCCACCGTGCGTGTCTCACGCCCCGGTGGTTTCATTCAGCGGAAGTGTTTAGTAAAAAAGTCGGATTAGCGTGTCCAAAAATTTTTGTTTGAAATTCCATTCTCCCCGGTGCGTGCGACAGACCCGCGCGTATACAGGATCTCTCTGTAAACGGACAGCAGTCTCCCCTGTATACGCACGGCGTAGCGTTTAGTACATGTTCAGAGTCACACATAATCATTCACACACATTCCATTCATCACAACAATCAGTAACGTATAACTTAATTCTAACTATTCAAATACTTGGCCGATCATTTTGGAAAGGATAAATCCTCAGATTTGAAAGAGCGCCCACCCGGCACTTATGTTTTGAAAACTAGTTTTGAAATCAAACATAAATCCACAGGTGGTTTTGAAATCAGTGCCCACACGACACTTAGATTTTTTGAAAACGGTTTTCGCATCTCTTCTTTGTTTTTGTTTTGTTTTTCAATGGCCAGCAGAAAGTGAAGGAAAAAGGTAATGCATAAACGAATAACCAAATACCGACATCTTTGTCGACCCCACAAGGGTATCGGGAACCTCACACATGCCTACAAATAAATGAAAAGCTGAAAGGAAAAGAAAGTTATATAGTCCAGAGTCTCCACAATCCCGCTGCGACCGCCCGTCCTCACCGCCACCTACCTCTCTCATCTCCCTCGCCTGGACCCTGTCACCAAGTGGGAAATCAGCGACTAGTAAAAAGTAGAGCAGGGGAATAATAGTAAAAACAAACCGTGGCGACAACCGGAGCAACCACCCTTTCGGGGAGGGAAGAATGGCAACCTGTATACCTGCATCCTGTAATACCTGGCGCATCGGTCCACTACCGACGGCCCATACCGTACCTGCAGAACCCGACCACGCCGGACAACTAAACCGACGGTCGCACCGCCCGCACCTCGGCGCCTCAACCCCACAACTAATAAGGGGCCCCACTACGTCACCTCGTGGGTATACACGGGTCATAGACCTCTCTTTTTCTCGGAAAAGTGCACCCCTCACGGTGGCCCAACCGTGGGTGCACGTGTTGCAGCCTCGAGCACAGTAACCATAATGCATGCGCGATAGTAAAGTGGTAATCACAACATATATGCAACAGTAGAGAGTAACCGCAATACATGACGATAATAAGATGATGATCACAATGCATGTGCACTATAGAAAGTAGCCACAATATATGGACGATAATAGGATGATGATCACAACGCATGTGCACTAATAGAAAGTAACCAAGATATGGACGATAATAAGATGATGATCACACCCGCTATGCAATAATAAGACCAACCATAATGAATGAATTATTTAAGTTAACAGCCGACGGAGGTCGATACTAATTACCCACGTTCAAACCCACCTGTCGCTAGTAGATGATCACGTTCGGCTCCCTCGCGTCCCGGTACTCTCACTCGAACCCCCACACACTCCCCTGTCGCAAGGAAAGGTCGGCGCTTAGATTCGGGTAAGGACGAAGGCAGGCAAACCGCCCGTCGCGGTTCGCCGATTCCCGCCCGCGCACGGGTCCGTGCCGGTTTCGGGCCCTGTACGGCATCCCCGTACGCGGGGCTGTAGTGTGTCCCGGCCCCGTGCGGGTGACCCCGCAACGCGTCTAGGCCGCACCCCGCCCCGTGCTGGGTGACCCCGCACGCGGCCGTGGGACGCGGCCCAGCCCCGTGCGGGTGACCCCGCACGCGGCTCGCCGCGCCCGGCCCCGTGCGGGTGACCCCGCACGCGGGCTGGGACGCCGCGCCCAGCCCGGCGGGTGACCCCACAGCGCTCGGCGCGCGCCGGCCCCGTGCGGGTGACCCGCACGCGGGCTGGGACGCGCGCCCAGCCCGTGCGGGTGACCCCGCACGCGGCTAGGCCGCGCCCTGGCCCCGTGCGGGTGCCCCGACGCGGCTGGGACGCGCGCCCAGCCCCGTGCGGTGACCCCGCACGCGGCTAGGCCGCGCCCGGCCCCGTGCGGGTGACCCGCACGCGGGCTGGGACGCGCGCCCGCCACCGTGCGGGTGACCCCGACCGGGCTGGGACGTTCGCCCAGCCCCGTGCGGGTGACCCCGCTCACGCGGGGCTGGGACTTGCGCCCAGCCCCGTGAGGGTGCACGGGGGCGCCGATGGAGGGAGGGCTTCCGCACGTGCGACGGATTCCGGGGATTCCGCCGCCAGTGTCCCTCTCCCTTCCGATCAAGAACAACAAGACCCTAGAAGAAACGGAGAGTGAAGGGGACCTCATCTCACCTTGTTGTGTCGACGGTGGTTCGGGGATAGAGGATCGTCCATTGTTGGGAGTCCGGTTCTACGGTGAGCGTGCGGCGTGTCTTCCTTCTCCACGACGACGGGAAAGCTTGGGGGGGGGCGCGTCCTCGATTCCGCTCGGGTACGTACGCTACGGTAAGGAAAGAGGGAGGGGGGTTTGGGGTTCCCGACCTAAATCCCCAACCCTATTAATAAACCGATTCGACGTAACTTGAGCCTGACCCACCCAAAGCAGGAAAGTTTAGATTAAATTAAATTACCAATCCCTTAAATTAACTTAAATTAAATTAAATTAAATTAACTCTCCCAATTAACCTAAAGTAAATTAAATTAAATTAACTCTCCAATTAACCTAAATTAAAATTAATAAACTTAGCTGCCCCAAATAAAAAGGATGAATTTTGGTTGATTTACCTGGGTCTAGTTTACCTTGATAAAACGTGCTGGACACCCAGCTGCTGTCAACTTCAGACAAGGTTCCGGGAGATTCCGGGATCGGAAAACAGATCCGATCGCGCCGCCGTCTTCATTTCGCGGGCTTTATCCACAAAAAATTACCCGCGAGCCCCGACGGCACCCCAAAACAACGCACGAAAAAGGGGTACCCCGTGCCCCTTAGCCGAAAGGCGGTTCGAAGTAAAACACAGATAAGACCGAAGGGGAAAGTAAACAGCGGTTATTACACCACTCACCTCTAAAAACGAGTTTCGTCCTCGAACTCAAGCCTGGTAGAGTGAAAGGTCGGGGTAGCACTCCCTCATCTGGACTCCAGTTCCCAAGTTGCTTCCCGCTCTTCGTGGTTGCCAAAGTACCTTTACGTGGGGATGGTTCGATTTCGCAGTGACTTGTTTTCCCCTTGCCAAGGACTCTCACCGGGGTTTCTTCAAAGCTGAGGTCTCCTTAAGCTCAAGTGCTGAGGCGTCCAGGACTGCGACGGGTCAGGAGTTATTTCCAAGCATCGAAACATGGAATACGTCGTGGACTTCGGTCAGGTTAGGTGGTAGGGACGAGGCGGTAAGTCGACTGGGCCAATGCGCTCCAGGATCTCGAAAGGCCCACAAACCGTGGGCTCAGTTTGCCCTTTAAAACCCAACGCTGATTCCTCTGGATGGTATACCCAGCAAACACGTGAACACATGCTCCCCTGCTTGAAAATTCCAAGTCACGGCGCCTCTGATCTGCATACCCTGTAGACTTTGGGCGCGTTAGCAGCGCTGTCTGATAAGGCGCACATTTCTCTTCAGTTTCCTCCACTAAGTCGGGTCACCAGGAGCTTCCGTTCTCCCAAGTCGTCCCAACAAATCGGGGATCGCAGCGCCTTCCGTATAAGGCTTCGTAGG